>CAUYPK010116796.1:0-63421 GCA_963574355.1 Loris lydekkerianus | reverse complement strand
GCACCATACACTAGTTTCATAGACCGTTTGACACATTTTCATCACACTGGTTAACATAGCCTTCCTGGCATTTTCTTAGAATGGAAGAAAAAGCATCCAGTATACTCAGTCCATCTACTTCTTATTTTTGTTTACTTCTCTATTTATTCACTTATTCTCTTCATTTCCTTATGTATCCATTTTTTTTTATTCAGAGAACTAATATGTTTAATACACTAATGTGTTTACTTCAGTTTTAATTTGCTTTATGTAACATGTATCATATTTTGTTTTTTATTACATGCAATATTTTTATCTTTTTTCTCATTCTTTCACACCCTCCAAGAAAACCAAAAGTTTGGGGCTGCGCCTGTGGCTCAAAGGAGTGGGGCGCCAACCCCATATACAGGAGGTGGCAGATTCAAACCCAGCCCCCAGCCAAAACCTGTAAAAAAAAAAATTTTTTTTTTTTCTTCCATGGGCTTATGTTTTCAGGCTGCTCTTGATATATATGGATTTAAGGTGTTTTTTTTTCTTAACAATTTTTTTGTTAAATCATAACTGTGTACATCAATGCATTTATGGGGTACAATGTGCTGATTTTATATACAATCTGAAATGCTTACATCAAACTGGTTAACATAGCCTTCACCTCATTACTTAATTGTTGTGTTAAGATATTTATACTCTACTTGCCTATGAATTTAAATTTTTTATTCTTGTTTTAAGTACAACCAGCAAAAAAAAAAAAAAAAAAAGATAGAAACCTTTAACTATATTTTATGGTCATCCAAAGAAATAGACTTCCATCCTAACAGATTTTACCTACCTAAAATGAAAACCAATAAAATATACAAATATCGAGAATACATTTGAATGACCTTCTCTTTAGTCCTTTATGCACAATAATAATTGGCTACCATCATAATAATGAACCCCAAACAAGCATAAAAGTCCCTCTTGTAAATAAATGTAATCCAAACTTTTTTCATTTTAAAATATATTTCTAATTAAACTTAATTCTTCTAATTGAGGAAAACGTATATGATCAGTATAGATTATTTACTAACTATAATAAAGTCAAAATACTTACAAAACCAACAATTCTTCTACCTTCAGAAATTTTTGATACTACCTTTATGATACTGCATATTTCTAATCCATAATAATTGTCATCAGAAAAGAACCCAAATTCTTTTATAAAATAAAGAGCCACGTATGTGTGACCATGGGTCCTCAAGAGCCACATCCAGGAAGACTTGAGCAAGAGATCTCATCATGATGGTGGGGATATGGGTTGGTTTCACACATTTTAGGGATGCAGAAATTACATGTTACTCATAAATCCATACATGGAAAATGCACTTTGGTTTTGCCCAAAAAGGCAGGACATCTCAAAGCCATGAGTTCAGGTTATGGGTAGGTTCAAAGATTCTTTGATTTGTAATTGTTTAAAGTAATGAAGCTTTGTCTAAAGGCTTGGAATACTTCAAGTTAACATAAGGAAGTCTATTAATCAGAAACAAACCATGAAACACACATGGAAGCTCAAGTGATCTATTAGGTAAATTGATGACCTGCAAGTGTGGTTTAAACTTTGTTTCACATAGCCTTAGACTATTAATGGCTTTGTATTTATCGTTACAGAGAATAACTCCAAAAAGGACAGGGCATAACTAGGCATGTCTGACCTCCCTTTTTCACGCAGGCAAAAACTCAGCTTTAAGACTTCTTTGTAGGATTTGGGAGTAGGGCTTCCCTTGGCCAAGAGGGGGTCCAATCATCTGAGGGGGGATTAAGACTCACAGGAATCTTATATTGAACCAGGAGCCCATACCATATTTATTATTGCTGCTTTCATTTTTGAAGATAATCATGCATATTTACAGCTTTCCCAGATGGGTTGGGCCACATCTATGGTGCATATTTTTATCTATAATAAAAAAAAATAATAAAAATAAATTAGAATCATTTTTACCATATCAGTCATTTTGAATTTTAATTGTTTTCCACATAATTAGTAATAAAACCTATTTAAATTTTGCCTGCATATTTCATGTATTTTTGCAATTTAGTGGGATAAACACAATCCAAATCAGTTACACAGAAAAAATCTTATTTCTCCAGAATCTATTACATGTTAAGTGTAGGAGGGAAAATGATAGCTGTTCTTCACTATTGCAAGGTACATGGCTGATATCCCTGTAACAAAAGACAGATTAGCAAAAGAAAGGCAAATTTATTTAACAAAGTTTTATGTGACATGGGATCCTTCAGAAATGAAGGCACGAAAAGTCAGGGAAAACTATATTCACAAGCTAAGTCTGATCAAAGAAGTGGATAGTTGTGGAGAAATGTGATTGGATAAAAGGTGTATGATCTAATCATAATAAACTAAGGGAACTAGGCAAGACTGTTCAGATTCTCCTTGACCTTTCTGTATAGCTTTCTTCCCTCTGGTGTGGACAGGACCCCTCTGGAATGAGAGTCTTATGAGCTGCTTTCATGAAAGGTAGATCAGAGTATGACCTTCATAAATTTATGGCTTGCTTTGGGTAAAAGGAGTTCTACTTTCCATGACCCACCTTGGGAGAGAGCAATTCTGGTTTCTTTGACATGCTTTTTTTTTGGGGGGGGGGGGGGAAGGAGAGTGGGAGACAGGAATGCAAGAGGTCAGAGAGACCTTGCTTCTGAATCCATCCCATCCTCTGTCAGTACAAATGATTCAGCACACCAAGGTGCTGAATGCTTTGGGTTATCATGCTCTGAGCCTCGACAGAAGTATCAAAATTAATAGATTCGAACATAAAATCTCTTTTAATGTTAGCTCTTCAAGGGAAGGAGCAGATTGTCCATGTCCTAATAATATCAGAAATTAGTTACCCAGAATGGTAGAGACAGATGTGTCCCAAAGGCCAATGGACTGATCTGGATTCTTGGAAAAGTTCTAACCTGGCGGTGGTGAAACAAGAAGAAAGTAAATGTGTTAGAAAAAAAAAAAAAAAAACTCTGTAAAATAACTTAAAGAGGGTTATTCTGACCTTAATGTGTGTGACTGTGGCCCGGAGCACAAGGCCTCAAGAAGTCCTGAGAAAATATGCTCAAGGCAGTCTAGTTATAGTTTTCTTTTATACATTCACAGAGACAGGAATTACAGGTAAAATCATGTACATGGAAGGTATATACTGGTTTGAGTCAAAAAGGTAGAACATCTGGAGGAGGTTTATAAGTGGGTTTAAAGATGCTTTGTAATTGATTAAAGAAAATGAAGCTTTGTCTAAAGGCTTAATATGTTTCAAGTTAAGAAAAGGAGGCCTGTTAAGCAGAGAAAATCACCAGACATGCCCTTGTACTAACTGTAAGTAACCTATGGATTGACAGCCTGTAGGTGTTGTTAACCTTGGTCTTGCATAGCTTTATGTACTGATAATGATTTTGTCTCTTATTGTTAAAAAGAGTAACTCCAAAAGGAAGGGGGCATGACACAGGTGTCTGACCTCCCTTCTCCTCATGGCCAGCAACTCAGTTGTGGGTTTTTTTGCGGGGGTTCCTTTGGCCAAGAGAAGGTCCATTCAGTCATAGGGCCTTAGTATTCTCGTTCAAAAATGCCATATAGAGAGGTTTGGGGGTTTGCTTTTTACAAATGTTCCCCTTCTGAATTTAAAGAACTGTATTCATTATATTGTTGTGGTAGCTTTTATGCAAACTTTTAATTTTAGAATAGATTTAGATTTATAGAAAACTTATAAAAATAGCCTGAAAAATTTATGTATACTTGTATTCACTTTTCTCTGTTATAATCTTACATTTGTCACAACTAAATGAAACTATGTTGATACTTTACCATTAATTAAAATCAATAATTTTTTTCATTTGGGGGGGGGGGGTTGTTTGTTTTTGTTGCTGCTTTTGTTTTTACATGATCCCAGACTTCCAGACAGGATACTACATTACATTTAATTGTCTCTTTAGACAGTGACAGTTTTTCAGACTTTCTTATTTTTGATGGCTGACAATTTTGAGGAGTACTGGGTCTGTTATTTCATAGAATGATTCTCAGTGTGGGTTTTTCTCACAGTTAGGCTGGCTTATGCATTTGGGGGAAGAAAACCATAGAGGTAAAGTGCCATTTGCATTACAACATATCAAAGGAACCTACCATCAACATGACACCACTGGTGATATTATGCTTGATTATGTGGCTGGGTAGTGTTTTGGGGGCTTCCTCACTGTGATTATTCTTTGGAAAAATGTGACTGTGTACAGTCCATGCATAAGGGGTGGGAGTCATGCTTCCCCTCCTTCAGGAGGCAGTATCTATATAAATTACATGGAATTCTTCTATATGGGAGATTCGTCTATTTTTCCTTAATTATTCAATCAATTATTTATATTGGTGTTGAATCGTGGATATTTATTTTGTACTTTGGGCTATAACCCAGTACTTTGTTATTTATTTTGTTCAAATTTTTCTAGTTAGTAGCTCTTTTTAAATGGAATGATAGTGTTAAGTGATGATTATTTTGTAGGGCTTATTAATGTGTTTGTTTAATATCCTTATTAAACCAAAAACTTTGGCCACCATGCACTACTACTTTGTTGGAAGAGGGCGACACAGTGGGGATGCATTTTTCACTCAATGAAATTAAAAACACTAGAAACAATAGGTATAGGCAGCAAAATATTCATAGAAAGTGGGTAAAGTGATTTCTGGCAGAAAATCAGGGAGGTGACATTCTAGAGAAATAAGATTTAAGCATAATCTTAAACATTTTTTGAAGATAGCATTTAATACATTTACTAAAGCTGATTATTGAAATTGATATGTATTCTCTGCATACAAAAGTTATTCACCTTCACCACCTTGCCAATGCCTAACATTGTATTTGAAATTGAAATTCTAAACTTCCTATAATCAACATGTCTCATAACACTTCATTGTAAATCACGTTTATCACTTTCCACTTGTGGTGAGGACTATAATTCTATTTTAAAGGAAATTCAAATTGGACCAGAATGATTTCTATTTTAGAAAACTATAGTGTTTGCCAATTGCTTGCTGGTGTACTCTACTATTTCCCCAGTCTCAGGATTTGACTATATATTAAACAACTCAAGCATTCCATTAAGTAGCTTATAATCAGTTACAACTTCATCCTTATCAATGGCAGTTTCACCCATCTAAAAAATAAAAGTCTTACAGTTAATTTGACAAAGTGAACCCATGTGTTTAATCTCTACTTATTCCTCAAACATCACTAAAATGGCAGCATTAAGTGAGAAAATATACAAACTCACGTGGAAAAAGAAAATGAGAAAAGCATCAGAAGACTGGGGAGGCCAGCCATGTTCAGAATCAGGAAAGGGAATGGAGAGTTGTGTCTGACTGATGGGAGCAATGGAATTAGTAATAAAACATGAAAGCCTGCTGCAAGAAATGCACATAGCAACAAGTCAGCTCCCTCCATGCTGTTGCCTTCCTTAAGAGAAAAGGAGGCACCAAGGTTTGCGAAAAGTGAGGTGAACCCTGGAGCTCAAAAAGAGGGAAAGGTTGAAAGTCTGAAAATACATCAGTTGACAGCCGCTCTCTGTGCCAACCAAAAATACCCATCCAGCTATTCTTTCCTTCCTTGGCCTACCCAAATATCAGATGGTGATTCTCTGGAGAAATCTCAGCTGAGAAGCTAGGGCCTCCTGGGAATAATAGGCGTAGTCATGGACAGGGCTTGGTGCCAGAATGAAAATAGGACAGAGGAGCTGGGCGTTGTGGCAGCACCAGTATTCCTAGCTGCTCAGGAGACTGAGGCAAGAGGATCACTTGAGCCTAAGAATTTGAGGTTGCTATGAGCTATGGCAGCACAGCACTCTACCCAAGGTAACAGAGTGAGACCCTGCCCTCCCCCCACAAAAAAAAAAGTAAAGAAAATAGGATTGTGGAAAAGTCTATAGCTCAACTCAGCTTCCAGGATGCCTATAGCCAGATTTTAAACCTCCACGCAGGAAACTAGACACTCCTTCTATAGAGAAGGCAAATATCTCCAGGTGCTTAGAACTAGGAGTGGCCCAAGAAAAAGCCAGCTCATCACCCAGAGAATGTACAGTGAAAACCCCGCTCAGTGAACATACCCCGCTCACACACACAGATCTTACCATCAACTTTTCACCACATCCAGTTTTAAATGTAAAAGTACAGCAAGGATCATCAAACATTGGTTAAGAATAAAGAAAGGTTTAAATATATAAAAATCCAAAGCATTTGTCTCACAAACACCATTTCTTAGGAAACTATAGGAAGACTGATATTCTAAAACAAAAGTTTAAAATAAAAAAGAAAGAACTAAGATTTCCAGGAAGCAGCACTTGAACACTGAAGCCTCACAAGAGCAAGTCAAGAAATGCCCTCCCAGGGTAAGGCAAGGTTGTGAGGCCTCAGCAGTACGGCAGGCGGAGAGAGCGAACACCCAGGAAGGGAAGGGAAGCATGGAGAGGCCTAGAAATACAGTCTCCAGAGAAGAGAGGGAATTGCTAAATTACCTCATGAGTCTGACTCGTGTGGAACAGGAGAAAGATGTTAAAGAATTTGGTAATAATGAGCCGTAACTCATAGACAGTAACAAAAACAGAAAAGCAAAGCTGATAGTCGAACAAGAAAGAAAAGATCATATAGAGTAAATTAAATATTAAATGTTCATTGTTTATAAACACACACTACTAATCTAATAAAAATGTGAAAGAATGCAGAATACTTATGTAAGAAGAATGAGGCCTCTTCTGCTTTTATATCATATTAATAAGTGATACCTAAAATGGATAAATCAAACGTTTTATAAGAAATGGAAGTAAAGATCAAAAGTAAATAGCCAAACCAAAAATAAAATCTAAGCAGATAATGGTTGTCTCCAGAGATAGGAATTGGGGGGTAGGGAAGGGATTTCTGTTATGTTTATAAGCTTTATAGGACAAATTTTCCAAAATATTTAGACATACTTCTTTAAAAAATGAAAACCAATTTTAAAAACATATGTAGAAATAAATGAAATGCTGCAATTTCCCTGAAATATCTATCACTTCAGTTTTATCAATTACTGTGTAGCAAACCATTCTGAAACCCAGTGGCATAACAGAGCACTAATTGTTTTTTGGGGGGTTTTTTGTTTTTTTTAATTTCTCTTGATTCCACGGGTTCACTGGACTAGCTCGACCATCATCCTTTTCAGTGCTGTGCTGGCTACAGATGCTCAGTAGTCACATTCAGCGGGGGAGCTTGGCTGGACAGCCCCAGTCCTCCTCCAGGTGGTCTCTCTCTGTCCAGGCCTCTTTCTTCCACCAGGGCTCTCCACGCAGCCCTCCTCTCCAGCAGCACACCTCAGAACTCTTTGGGCATGATACCTGAATTCTAAAAGGAAAACTCTAGGAGAAACACCACCCAAAGTGCAAGGCTTTACAAAGCCTGTGCATACAGCATGCTTATTAAGGTGCTATTGGCCAAACCAGACTCAGAGGCAAAGCTTTCAACAAGCATCTGAATACTGGGAGGCATGGTTCACTGGAGACCCCCAATGTACCAGCACAGCGCACCCATGAACTTTTGCTTCAATCTAACATTCTTTATCTTCTTTACCCGGGATTAAAGTTAGACTTACTTAATGAAAGTGTTAAACTTTCCTTTGAATACTTATTTGAATATCCTTTGCGGTTGGTGCAAAGGATACCACATAAAGGGTACCCTGATTCCCTCCATAATTAATTAAATAGCATCAGGCCAGTCATAAGCTCTGAGAAGCTCAGCATGAGAGAGTATGCAAGCCCCTGAAAATCTTTACTGAACCACTAAATGACCACAGGCAGTAAAATAAAGAGATTTATTTTCTCCATTGATCATTTGCTATTACCTCTTGTTTAATATTTCATTTTCTTTTCATTTGTTGTGTTAAAAACCATTTGTTAAAATGCTTCTAAGTATTTTAAATTTGCAATCTATATGCACTTCCAAAAATTTTGAAGAATAGTGGACTAATAGCAATACTAACTAATGTATACTATTAAATATTCATTGCATGCCAGGACTTTGCCATATAAGAAAATTGAATGTTAGACTTCTCTGGATACTTTCCAGGTCTACAAAATGAAAATTTTAAGTGGTCATGAAGAATATATATTCTATTATTACAAAAACATCCAGGCTTTGTTTTTGCTACCAGATGTTTGAGGCTGAAGGCTAATTTAGACAAAGCACGAATCAGAAATTCAATGTTAAGAATTGTAACCCTTGCTTTCCTACATATATTCTCCTCTACTTTTTCTTGTCATTCTTTTCTACTTGTCCCTTTTTCTTTATTATTATTTCCATGATCAAACACCTTAGAATAATTTAATTTTCTATAGAATATCTTTAATGTCAGTTGTCTTATTGAGTTGTCCTTGTCAGCTAAAATTATAACTATCCACCCAAAATGACTATTAAAAATGACTGAAAGCACTTTGCTGATATAAGATGTTCTATAAACACCTTTTCCCAGTAGTCTACAACCCATTTAAATGGTATTTGATCTGGCGTAAATTGCTATTTCCAGAGTCTTTGAGCCATCACAAATTTGGATGCCGTCCTGGCTTTCTGGGTTTCAAATTCCCCACATGTTCTTTATTGGAATCCAATATTCATTCCAAAGTATATTACATTGAATTCAACTTAACTGAGAACAGGAGCCAAGAAAGCCCATTCCCTCAGTAATTCTTGTATTAATGGTAAAAATTAGATCTAGGAGATCACAGTTGATTAGATTATCCTCTCTCTCAATTGTGGTGTTACTTCTGCAGAAAACTTAGAAGCTTTCTTTATATATAATTACACATCAGAGAGTGAAGGTGATAGCAAATTCCAGTACACACCAGGGTACTAAGTTTATTTAAAGTAAATCAAGATGACAGAGAGCATTTTACTTCAAGGAGCCAACACTGATTGTAAAGCCAGCCTATAAATGAATGCATGATAAAGACTTGAGCAATTTTATTTATTCAAGATAAAATATGTGCAATCTTAAGTAACCTAATTTTGCTTCAGGCTCAGAATACTTCATTTTAAAAAATAGTTCAACATTGAATTGTTATAGCTAGACTTGTAACATCAAGAACTAAGAACCAACAGACATTGAATTTGTGAATGGATTTAGGGTACAGTACAGGGGAAAGGGAACTCAAAGGTGAAGAAAATCAAAGCAGAGAAGCACAGAGATATATAATCTGGAGCAAAGTGCTTTATTGCACTTTATATGCTGCTAGTGCTTGAGTCAAAAGAGCCTTTTAGGATTATAGATATTTCTGGTAATCACTAAGCAAGTGTTCGTCGTGCCCAGCATTTCTCACAAGTGGTCCTGTGGAACCACTGCCCTGCAAGATAGTCTGTGAGAACAGAGGAGTTTCTGTCATACTTCATGCTTGTATCACAGCACTGCACACTGCATCCCCACCCCCTGTGACTGTCAATACACAGTAGCCGATCTTAGAAGCAGATATTAGCAGATCTTAGAAGCATTAAAGACATCTCTTTTACATCATTAATTGTATCCTCACTTTATGTGGTCATGAAACTTATTCTTTTTTCTCTTCTCTCTCTTCCTACATTTCATTTATTATCTTCAGAATTAATGTTCCCTGAGCTACATTGCAGGAGCCCTGCTCTGTATAGATGATTTTAAATTTAAAATCAATAAAAAGTTATTAATGCTTCAATAATATTCACAAGAGCTAGTACTGACTTACAGGTAGCAAAGTCCTGATTTTAATGAATTGAAGAATAATTTGTTACAAAGAAAATTATAGGAATTCTTTGAAAAATTGTTTGGCAGTATCTCCTAAAGTGGAACATGAGTCTACCCAGTGAAGCACCGTGGCAGCTAGTCCATCCTACTGCGCTGAGTATGCACATGTCTGTTAACCAAAGCACATGTACAGCAATAGTATAGCAACTCTGGTCTTGGTAGCTTGGAGTGAAAAGAAACCAAATATCCATTCAAGAAGAACTAAAAAATAAATTGTGAAATATCCAAGCGCTAGGATACTATGTAGCTATAACACTGAAAGTATTACTACCCATAAAAACAGAAAAATCTCAAAAACAAAACTGCTAAGCAAAAAAAGCCTGGAAAAAAATGTATATGCTGTATAATTTCATTTATGTGGACTTTAAACTATAAAAAGACAAAAGTGATCAAAGGTAGTAGAAATCAGAGTAGTGGTTACCTTGGATAGGTATGATGATTAGGTCAGGAGAAGACTTCTGGAATCCTGACAAAATTTTTTGTCTTCGTCTGGATGCTTGCTATGTGAAAATTTCTCAAAGTGTATACTTAATGATTTTTTTCATTTTTTACATATACAGAAATGTGCTTTCAGTGATTTAACCTCAGACTCTTGGGATTGAGACTCTTGGGCTCTTGCCTCAGCCTCCCAAGTAACTGGGACTACAGTTGTGTGTCACCAGGACTGGCTAGTTTTCTATTTTGATTTATTTGGTTTTATTACAGATTAATATGAAGGCACAAATGTTTAGGTTACATTGCTTTAAATTCTAAGGTAAAGTTCAAGTTGTAGTTGAGCTCTTTACCCAGGGGATGTGCTGACCACCCTCACATTGTGCACATTAGGTGAGATCTTGCAAATCACCCTCCCTTGCTAGACTATATTTGTGTTTTTTCTTTCATGTGGGCATGAAGTTGTTTGTATATTGGTTTCATATTAGTATTGAGTACATTGAATATTTTTCCATTTCATCTTTTGTGCTTACCTAAATGGAGTTGACACAATGCTTACTAAAAAGAGATATGTGTCAACTCCATTTAGGTAAACACAAAAGATATAGTCTCCATCTTTTTTATGGCTGGATTGCATTCTGTAGTATACATATACCACAATTTGTTGATCCATTTGTGGGTTTATGGGCATTTGGGTTGCTTCAACAACTTGGCAATGATGAATTGAGTCACAATACACATTCTGGTGCAAATGTCTTTGTGGTAAAATGATTTTTGTCCTTGTGGGTAGATACCTAGTAATGGGATTGTGGGATCATGTAGCAGCCCATATAGCCTATGGCTAGGAGGAGTGAGAGTTACGTGAAACATCTGTATAGCTCAATAATGGAACACCTTGGTAAAAAGGGCATGGGAGGGATTTAGCTCTCCTAACAAGCATGAGAGAGCTTGCAAGATGAGAGCATTAGTGAATTGGTGGTCTCTACACCTGTGGTGTTGAGAGGCACAAGATCAGCCTTATATTAGCCTGGAGGAGAAGGCAGTCAGGAGTGTGAACATTCCATCACCCACTCGCTTACTCTCTGTCTCTTCTGCTTGCAGAACGCCAGCACGGCGTCTTTCTGCTGAAGATCACTAAGCTCTGCTAAAGACTTAAGATCTATTCTAAGACTACTTCACCCTCAAAAACACTCTCTCTCTCTCTCTCTCTCTCTCTCTCTCTCTCTCTCCCTTCTGCTAAGGTAAATAGCCCTCAGGCACCTAAAAGCAATTGTTCCTGAGCGAGATATCTACATCGCAGTCCACATCCAGAACACAGCTAGATAGGCTGAGGCCCGAGACAAACCAGTCCCAGGCCCTGATAAGTGGCATCCATGAAGGGACCCCAACAGGATCAAATGGAAGGTCAACTTTTAGTTCTTTGAAAATTCTCCATACTTCTTTCCATAGAAGCCATATTAGTTTGCAGTCCTGCTAGCAGTGTAAAAGTGTTTCCTTCTCTCAGCATCCATGCTAATGGCTGCAGACTCAAGACTTGATGTGATGTGTCCTTCAGAATAGGAGAAGATATTTGCATACTATGAATCCAGCAAAGAATTCATAGTTTATCTAGTTCTGATAACTAGAATCTACAGAGAACTCGAATCAATAAGAAAAGTGTTTCTATTTTTAGAAAGAAAGAGTCTTGCTGTTGCTCAGGTTGGTCTCCGCTGAGCTCAAATTTCCACCAGCCTCAGCCTCCCAGAGTGCTGCGATTATAGATGTGAGTAACAGGTTTTAAGCAAAATTTTCCTTTAAAAAAAACTAATGTCAGAACAGTTTAATGTTTTAAAATGTTTTCCTTCTATTTTCCAAAAAAAAAAAAATTGTTTTCTTAAATGTAAGTGTTATTTGGCATACTTAAAACATAAGTCTAACAACAAAAAAGGTTAACTTCCCATGTGCCTAGAGACATTTGCCATGCACTTTAGAGTTAGCAGTGGCTTGCCATTAGTGTGTGTGTGGTGGGGGTGCATGCACATGTGTACAACAAATTCAAGTGACATATCAGCAAATGTGATATGTGATGGTATTTATTCCTTCATGTCTCCTTTAGTTAAGCAGATTCTATGTACTTGGTAAATGTGTATGAACAGAACAGAAAAAGCCTCTGTTCTCATAAGTTTGGATTTTTAGGGATGTCAGATAGCAACAAAACACCACATAAATAAACAGATAAATAAACAAAGAACAATAAATGCCCAATGGGAACAAAAGCTATTAAGAAAATAAATAAAGCAGAGCAAGGGATAGTGCTGTTTCAAGCATTCATACATGGCAGAGATCCCTGCTAGGGTCCTGGGGTCTGATCAGAGAGACCCGTCTGATAAGATTTCTGAGCAGAGTCCTGAAGAAAGTGAAGGACTGACCAGGCAGATATCTGGGGGAAAATTAATTTAGATAGGCCAAACAGGAGGTGAAAGGGTCCTGGGGAAGAGTATGCACTGAATGGTCAGATGGTATGTATGGTCAGATGATCAGTATGTGCTGCTGGTCAGTTTCTCAGCAGAGAAATCCAGGTGGCTGGAGCACAGAGAGCAAGGAAGAACAGGGCGGGGGATTGGGCTCTGGAAGACTTTGGAGGGTTTAAAGTAGAGACATGATATAATCTGACTTACATTTATTGATTTCAGCTTTATGAAGGTGTACTACACAAATAAAAATTATGTATATTTACAACGTTTGCTTCTGATAACAAGGGAAACTGGTGAAAAACAATTGTTTGGTGACTTGGCTCTCATCTGCTTTGGGGGAGGTGAGAAGCAAGCACGGTCAGGCTACATTTTAAAGATGTAATGACAGAATTGCTAGTACATTGGTTGTGAGCTGATGACCTCAGAATCTGGAGTTTGATCAACTCATAGCCTAGAGTTACTACTTAGTGAGGGGGGAACTGATGGGATGTGCATGGTGGGGAGGCAGAATGCAGAATCAAGTGTTGGGTGTGGGGCATGCAAAGCTTGAAATGTCTAGGAGATGTCCATGTTCAGATGTGGACCTGACAGCTGGATATATGAATGGAGTTTAGAGCAGAATTTGGAGTTGAAGATATATAAATTTGGACGTTGTCAGGTTCTTTATGACATTTAAAGCAATAAGACTGAATGACTTTGGACAGGAAATGAGTATAGATAGCAAAGGAATCTGACGATCAATGCTTGGGGAACTTGAACTTTTAGAATTTGATCACAAGCCAGAAAAAGAGATGAAAAGGATTAGCAAGCGAAGTAAGAAAAGAATCAGAAGTGTATGAGTTTGTACAAGTTAGCTGAAGAAACTATTTTAAGAAGAAACATAAATTGTCTCAAATGCTGCTCAAAATTCAACTAAGATGAAGACTGGAAAAGGACCATGGGATTATGATGTAAATTTCTTGGTAAATGGGACAAGAGACATGTTATCCTAATGGTGTGGCCAAAACTCCATTAGGGTAGGTTTCAAAAATGATACAAAGAAAACAGAGAAGGCTACTCTTAAGGAGTTTGGGAAGCAGAAAATTGGGTGTTTGCCAGGACACTGGAGATGTGTAGTGAAAACAGCATTGAAAAATGATTGGAGATATTCAGGCAAGTGTATTTCTAGTTGAAATGGTCCGGTAAAGAGAGGGAAATCGGTGATGCAGGAGAAACAGAAAGAACTACAGGAATGATGCTATTAGAAAAGGAAGAGAGAGAAAGAAGCTGGGTGTCAAAAAAAATCTATAAAAATGTGTACTGGTAAAAATATAGCCGTGATCTAATTAAAGGATTGATTTTTCTCTGATTTCTTTTCTTCTACATCTATATATCCTGCTGGATAGTTGATACATAAGCTACCAATTAATTAAACCACAATTTTTTATGAAAGAGAAAAAAGAAAGCCACTCATTTGTCATGTATTGGGGTGTGTGTGTGTGTGTGTGTGTGTGTGTGTGTGTGTGTGTCTGTGTCTGTGTCTGTGTCTCCAGAGGCTCTTTGTTGTTAATTGAGACTTTCAAGATATTCTGAAGACTTGGTTGGCTACATGTCTTTTTTGTGTAGCATCCACTTACTATCTGGAATAAAGTGATTCCATTTGAATCCTGATTTTTAAGAGCCTTTTCCATGGTTCTTTCTTATAAAATGGTAAATGAAGGGAGAAATGGAACAAAAATACAGCAAATAGAACCATGAATATCAAGGTTGTCTATCAACAATGAATTTACTTTTTTTCAAAGAAGTTAATTATTTAGAGTGCTAGTATAAAAAGATCAGTAATGAAGAAATCTGTTTTTTATAATCTATCTGCTTTCTCACATTTTGTATCTATTTTCTTCAGGAATAATATAAACTGCATGTTCAATAGTAAGTCAAAACTTTAATACCTCACAGTGTAAAGGGGAAAAATGAGCTCACAGTTGTTTCCTTTCTGTATGTAAGACAGGAAATATGTAACAGAAATAGAATAAAATGTCCACATATGGTTTAGGCATTAGGCTATATTTTTAAAATTCTTGAGCTGATTTCATGAATTTTTCTAGGCCGTCATGTTATAAATAATAGTTTCATATATTGTCAACAATGAGAAAAGTATCATTTTAAAATCACCTGTGGCACTGAAATTATACAAAACTGAATAATGATTTAAAAGAGTATATCAAAAGTATTCATGGCGTTCTATGTTGCAGAGATTCTACTGTGCACAGCTTGCTAACTCAGGTTTCTTTGTTTTGACCTCTGGGTATATCTGTAGGACAAATAGATTTGAACCTTTCCTATCCTCCTCTAAAAAAAAAAAAAAAAAAATACACACACATACACATATAGTTGTTGATAGCAGCACTACCCTTTCAGTCAGCGTGGATAGGAGACTTTGGAGACTTTGTTAGTCCACTCTCCCCAGTGAAATTTAGTCATTTATTATGTGAGGTCACCCTTGTTGAATACTGTTCACACATTTTCCTTCTCACCATTCCCACTGCCATTCTCACCACCATGCCTTTTCTCTTGCTCTCCAAAAAATAGTCAAAATTCTCTTATTTTCAAGGCCTCCAGGCTCCCTCCACTTCCCACTCCCTGTTTCACCTGTATGTTTTGGAAAATTGGCCTTTCCCTCCTGCCATTTCTTGTACATACTCTCAGTTCTCCCCCTTCTGTGCCTTTGCTCACTTGGTTCTGTGAGTCATGAACTGGAGACAAAGCAACAATGTTCCAGCAATGTGGTCTAGGAAGCCAATGCCACACCTCTGACCTGCTCAGCTGCCCTGGTCATAAAGGACCAGCCCAAACATCGTTTTCAAGATCCTTCCTGAAATAATCATCTCTGCACAATATTCTCCACTGTGGCCAGCCCAAGCATTATCTTCATTTTACATCTCACTAACCCAAGTCTTAGGGAGGTTTAAAGATTTTCCCCCAGCCCCAGCCAGAGCTATTATATAGCATCCCGGGATACCAGAACCATTGCTATTTTATAAAGGGCAGTCAGCTGGTTTCTAAATATTCTATGACTGAATAAAGAAATAAATTTTTCATTTTCCACTTTTCTGATTTTAAAATGGAAAAGTATTAAATAATGCTTCTCTGTCAAAAAGAATCTGGCTCCTGCAACCAAGTAGATTGTTAGTGACATGAGTTGAAAAATGGAGAAAATATGAGAAACCTCTGAAGTAAGGCCAATAGCAAATTAAAAGCTGTTTTAATCTTTTATGTCTTTTAGTGATCAATGTAAAAAAAAAAGAACAAATATATGGAAACAACCTAGATGAACAGTTAGGATATCTCCCATACATTAATTTTTAAAATTTAGCCATCACACCAGTTCTGCATGTTAAGTATCACCATAACCATTTTATAGTTAAAGGCAAGAGGGTTGAAGGGAAATAACCTGCTCTGGGCTCAGTATTAACATTGTCCTTGGCATTCAAAGCTGAAAGTCTGAAGAACCATGTGTCTGTGAAGCTAGTGTATGATGCCCCATGATCATATCAATGTACACAGCTATGATTTAATGAAAAAAAAAAAAAAAGAACCATGTGCTTTCATTGATTTCACTGAATATTTTGATTGTATTGACAGGGGGTAACACGTAGTAAGGTCACTTCCCAATCACACTTAGAATAAGGAAATAACAAAGGCTTTTGATGACAATAAGTAACTATAGCTCCTAATTCCTTATGTTAAAAGACATATTCCAAGCAAAAAGCAATAAATTTACTTGAAAAGAACTTCACATTTATCCAACTTTGCTACACTGAAATTGTGTCAGCATTAAAATTAATAAGTGGATAATAGAACAGAATGAAGATTCTGGCATCACCACAAAAATTTCCAAGTATATAGTTGTAATGAAATTTGATCTAAAGCAGAACTTGTTCTTATATTTTGATGTAGGTGAAATAAGAGATGTTGACTTTCAAGGCTGATCTAAGATGACAGATTAAATTTCATTAATGCCTGTAATACTGTAACACTGGGCAGAATAAAGGCAAAGCTGGTCTCCGGGAGCCAGGAGATTTGCCTTGTTGGATTATGAGGCCAATGTGTAGCATTCTTCGCAGTTACCCCATCAGCCCAACTAATGTTGTGCACAGCATATTTGGTTGTGATATTTTGGAGCTGATGTGTCTCCTATGCCTAGAAAATTTGAATACTTAAAATTTCCCTTATATGGTACAAACTGATCATGTCCTTTGTTATATAGGTGCTACCAATTTTAAAAAAGGACTTATTCAAATATTACTTTGACCCAATCACTTTGATGTAGGTCCCACGTTAAACAGAACATGAAAGGGCCTTATACGATCTCTTACAGTGGTTTGCAGCCTCATACACTATTGATAATATACTATGGATTTATTTTAACACATTATTACTTAGTATTTTTCTAGTAACTTTGCACTTATGGAGATGAAACTTGACATTGGCATTGGGCACCTTTATTTGCAAGTTGTGATGTGGAAAAGAATATGAGTATTGTCTTTGAAGAGGTACCTACTACTTCTATCAACAGAATGTATCATAGTTCTTAGAATTGCCTCTGAGAAAAGCCATCAGCCTGGGGATTTACAACATGGCTGCAGTGACTAGGGTCATATGGCACTGAGTTAATTTTTATTTGGGACCTCAGCTCTGGCTCATTTCCTGATTCTCTTGAGAGGCTTGCTAGTCTACCATTTTTTCATACTGCTGGTTTCCCAAAACTTTCAACCCTAGAATCAATGTTGCTTTGCATCATAAACTTAATGGCCAGATGCTTCAGGCAACTACACTAATCATCCCAGTGGCCAGGCTGGGAAGGTGCAGGCTGCCCTGTGTGGCCGTTGAGCCTTGAACAGAGCCCCCTGTGGTCTCTGAGCCACAGTCCTTTCAGCAGCACAAATGAAATTTCCCCTAAGCTTATAATTGTCTTGGGTGTTTAGCAATCACCTTTGAATTTTTTTCTCTGTCAAATTACAAAACCTGTTCCCTCGTACCCTGTCATCTTGCCAGGGTGTCTCAGCAGGACATTAAAACTTTAATAAAGACCTTAGAATTATTCCTACCAATTTATAATAATTGCACATATTTGCAAATTCTCTTTTTCCTCCCCACATTCTTATTACCACTACTACTGTATTGTCAGCAGGTGAACTTTCTGGCAAGAAATTCCAATCAAATGACCATTCATTAAAAAGAAAAAAAAGAAAAAGAAAAAACCTCACAGAGAGAGATGGAAGGGAAGTGGATGTATTTTCATATATAATTAGAATGACTTCAAGCTTTACTTTAGAACTGCTAAAATGGGAAACTGTAAAGCAAAAGCTTAGTAGCAGAAGTCTATAATATAAATAAATTCCACAATCCTTTCTGGACGCTGTGATTTGAAACAGTAAATTCATGGAGGTTCTCTTTGAACAACAGAAAATCTCTCTCCAATCTCTCTCTTCCTAGCACTCATTCCATTATTGCCTGTAATAGTTCAAAAACTTACATATGATCATCAGATTTCGGTGACAGTAAAAGCATCTTGAAGGAATATTTTTCACTCCACTTAACTAAATATAGTTTGAATGATTTTACCCATTTCACTGAGAAAAAGAATGAATTGTGTTGCTAAAGTTTGGGTCATTTCAAATCACTCCATCAACTGTCTATAAATGGCAGGTGCCTTTTGTATTCATTCTCACGTCTCTACTGCAATATGTTCCAATCAGATGTTTATTATTCTTTCCTACTCTTTGGATTCCTTAACCCGCTAAAAGGTCATGTGAGCAAAGAAAATTCTGCTGGCTTTTGTGTGGTTATTGTTGCTAAGGAAACCATTTCCTTTCATGACAGTGTATGGGACATCTGTGCCGCACTGAGTCTGCTGCAGAAAGACACATGTCAGGAATAGAGAGTGAAGAAAGAAGGAACATAAGTGAACAAGATAGGCAAAGTTAACAAAACACTCCTATTGAATATTATGTTCTGATAGTGATAGTTTTTTTTTATATATTAGGAAAAATACAAGTGTAATTCTTTGCAACATGAAATATCTTTATGTACATCCCTGCCACTTCTTAACTGGGTTTCTTATTTCCCTTCTGTGAACCGCATTGAGGCATTTACCCTGATAGAGCTTTTGGGAATCTTTCACAAACCTCATCACAGCCATTATCACTTGATGTAATAATGTGTTGAGACAGCATGTCTGTCCTTCCTGTGGCTTCCACCATTATGCCCAGATCCTAGCCCACCCACATCCCTTTCTCTCCTGCTTCTCTCATACTTTCTATGCCCCTCTCTTCCAAAGCTACTTCACTTCTACTTTAGACTATCCTTGCAACCTTTCCATTTCCTCCCCAAAATATTTGTTTCTCATTAGTAATTCATGCCATGATTCCTTTGCCTCTGTCTCTTGTGTTAGCTGAAATCCAACCATCCCCTGAGGATCCTTCTACTTCTTCCATCATTCCAAAGGGAGGCTGCTTATTCTCTCAAACCTCACAACTCCAATGCCAGAAGGATGAAGAGCTGATCTTCTGAATCTTCAACACCTCTTCTAGGCATTAGTCTTCCACCTTGGTCTAAAATCTTCCCTCCTTGATTTCTCACAGAACTACAAATAGACCTTCCATTGGTTCCTACAAACCCACTACTTGGTATCTTCCCAAAGGAAAATAAATCATTATATCAAAAGAACACCCTAAACTTGTTCATTTATTGCAAAACAATTCACAATCTCAAAGACATAGAATCAGCCTAAGCTGTCATCAAATGATGGGTGGATGAAAAAAATGTGTATATAACAAGATATGACAATTTAGTTTGCGAGCTCATCCTAGGAGAACTGCTACATAACTTCATTGCTGATTATCACTAAAGTCACCTTTGAAGTACTCCTCCCTGAGAAGCTGTGCACAGAAGCTAGCCTACCCTTCAAAGCAATTTGGAACTATTTTTCTGGGATTGCCATCACAACTATAGTCATATGAAATCTGTCAGTTAAGTTTGTGACATTACCATCACTTGCTTACATGGGCAGCACTGTACAGAAAACTAAAAGGTTTCATAACCTTGGTATATCAGGGTCTCACAGCTATGTTCCCATTGACATGTGACAATGTCTTGCTAAGTGGAATTCATTTGCATTGTTGTATGGTTTTTGTGCGTTGTACAATGACAGCTCTAATGAGTTCCAAAATTGATTTAAAGGGTGGAGTAGGTGCTGGTGTTCGTGTATAGCTTCCCAAGGGGAGTACTTTGAAGGTGACTGTAGTGGTATTCAGCAATGAAAATTGTAACATTTTTCTAAGATGAGATTGAGAACTTAATTGTCAGACCTCATACGCATATACCATAGAGTACTACTCAGATACAAGAAAAAATAAGATAATGTCTTTTGCAGCAACTTAGATGGAACTGGAGGCCATTATTCTAAACAAAGTAAGTTAGGAACTGAAAAATAAGTGCCACGTATTCTCATAAGTGGCAGCTAAGTCATGGCCATGAAAGGACATGCAGAGTGGTATAATGGCCATTAGAGCCTCCAAGTAGAGGCAGGTGGTGGTGGGGGGGGGGGTGAGGTATTCAAAAGTACCTAGGGGCCACAATGTATGCTTTTTGGATGATGGGTACACTAAAAGCCCACACTTCACTACTATGCAATATATACAGAATTCAACTTTTACCCTCTAGCTCTATTGAAATAAGAAAAATAAAGAAAAGAAACCACAGACTTTGCATCAGAAATTATGCAAATGGAAGAATGTGAAATAACAACTTTAAAATTCTAAGGGAAAAATGTCAACTTTGACTTCTATATACAAAGAAAATACAGCTAAAGAAAGAAGGCGAAAGAAAGACTTTTCCAAATAGCCAAGAGAATGTTTTACCAGCAGACATGGCCCACAGGAAATGCTAAAGGAAATTCTTCTTGTTGAAGGAAAATAATACCACATAGGAACTTAAATCAATAAAAGTGAATAAATACTACAGTGATAAAAATATTAAAAAATTAAAAATAAAGATAAAATTTTTAAAAATCTTCCCTCCTCAACCCTATCACTCTTCTTCTCAGTTATCTGCTTTTCACTGTCACCAGTCTCCTAATCACTCTTTGTTACTGAAGACTTTGGAGCCTGAATTATATCCTCTTTCTTTGGGCTGACTTCTGATGTTTCCATGCTCCTGTAAGTGGCCCAGTGAATAACCTAGTATCACAGTGACTAAACTGTTTTCCTTAGGCACCCGCTCACCTGCCCAGAACCTTGTCCTTGCTAGAACTTCAGAAGTCCAAACATCAGCTTGTCTCTCCTGTGAGCTCACTCCTACCACACCTTCTTTCCCGTTTCTCAGACACCTCCAGCTCTTGGATGTCAGTATCTTCTTAGTGTGTTTGCTTTTAGTCTCTTTTCCTTCACACTAATTCTGACACTTTGGTGTTCACTTAACTAGTCTGAAATTTTATGCCTATCACTGCTGCTTTCTGAGTCTTTCTGTGCACCTCTGTGAATCCCTGTCACAATCTTGCTCCTCTATTTTTCTGCAACACCTGCCCAAGATCCCCAACTTTGTGTTGCTGCTGTGATTTGCCACCTTTTCCTTTCCCTTGGACAGCTGAGTGTATAATGCATGAGGAAGGTCCACCTTGATGCATCTTAACATTTTTTTTATAAATCCAAGATCTTTGTTCTGAGCTAGGCCTCAGCTCTACCTATGACAAACACTATATATTATCCTTGATTAGCCTTCCCTCATTAAGATAGACAGCAATTCCTGGTGCTCTCAGCAGATAATCTAGCTTTATGAGGAACAGGGAGCTTGTGCAATAGTGAAGAGCATGCAGTCAGAAAGCAGTCAAAAAGCTATCAAATGGAAGAACAGAAATGCAAGCCCATATCTGTCTACTTCTGAAGCCCTGGAAGAATTTTGACTTGTATATTACCATCAATACTGTCATAAAAATAAATATTTGGTGTATGACACCTTTCTTTTGAAACTATAAAAGAAATTTGTACATATGTTTCACACCCTCACAAATTCTTTATTTTTAGGAAAAAATCTAGATTAATGCTTAAGACACAAATTATTTTAGAACATGATCATTTAAGTATTCTAGTGATTTGCCACGTCAAATCTGGCATTTTTCTGTGTCATTTTATTCATTCTCCCTTGGATACTCTATTAACTTTCATGGTTTCAATTATCACCTCAAGAATATTCCCCCAAACCAATCTGTAACTCTCACCTCTCTTTTGAACTTCAGTCCCAACTGTCCAAATGTCATTTGGACATCTGTGCATGAATATTCTGCTGTCACTTCAGACTCACCATGTTGAAAACGAATGTATATTCCTAACCCCATCTAAATCTGTTTGCTAACTTCAACATATCTGTCCTAAATTCAATTATTAACATTAATCTTCATTTCCTTTCTTTCTTTCCCAAGGATTTTTTTTTTCTCACTTTCAACTTTCTCACAATCAGAGTTTCCTTATTTATCTCTGTTTTGTGTGGAAAATGGCACATATAAGTTTGTCTTTTGTCATCCTTCAAGTTCCATGTCCTGGGTGAATATATTCTTTGATCTACAAGTACTCATGTATCTTGTCCCTTCTCCATTTCTCTTTTTTAGCCCCTACTTATTTTTTCTTTTTAGTCTTTTTTTTTTTTATTCTTTTCTTGTAGAATTTTTTTTCTTTTTCTTTCTTTCCTTTTTTTTTTTTTTTTTTGAACTTGTATAACTGTATGGGGTGCAAGTGTAATTTTATTAGATGCTTAGATTGTGTAGTACTCAAGTCTGACCTTTAGAGTATACATCCTCCAACAACAGACAATGAACCTATTAAGTAATTTCTCATCATTCATCTCCCTCCCTCTGCCTCACCCTTCCAAGTCTCTTTGTCTGTTATTCCACTTTTGGTACTCAGGGTATACACATTTTTAGCACCTACTTAGGAGTGAAAATATGTAATATTTGACTTTCTGTGTCTTGTTTGTTTCACTTAAGGTAATGAACCCCCCATTCCACCCCGGTAGCTGCAAAAGACATTTCTTTCTTTCTTTTTTATAGATGAGTAGTATCTATTGTGTATCCCACATGTTCTTTATCTAATCAGCCATTGATTGATACTTAGGTTGATTTAATATATTTGCTATTATGAATAGTGCTATAGTAACCATATGAATGTAGGTATCTTTTTGATAAAGTGACTGCTTGTAAGATTGTTATTCAACATTGCTGAAACGTCTCAGGTGTAACTGAGACTCAGTGGTAAAAACTCAGGTGGTAAAAAAAAAATCCACATACATACATACATATGTGCACATAAAATTTGGAGGTATTGTGTGTACCAATTTTCTTGAAAATTAAATACTTCTCAAACCATGATATGACAATGAGTATAAAGTCACTTATGTTTTAGAGGTGAAGAAATGAGGGCATAGGAAGATTAATTACAACAAAAACTCAGTGAGAAGAGATTATAGGACTTTAAACCAGCACAAAGTTTATGTTGACCTCAATATGAATGAGCATCAGCATGGGAAATCATTTAATCTCAGACCAAATAGTACATACCCTTTGACAATTCTTTGTTGCAACTATCAAATTTACATAATCACTGCTGCTTTAAGTAAGCCCCATAGCAGTACAGGAAATATCATTACCATTACCAAATTAACCACTTCTGAGTTGTATACCTATTACCAACCCCATTCTTTTTTCTTATTTCTTCCTTAAGTGTGGAGCTTTGTTCAAAAAGTGATTTTAAGTTAGTCAAGTAACAAACTCTCTAATACACAGGTCAACCAAACAGTATAGAGAAAAAAATCCAAATATACCTATAGATCTTTACCAAAAAAAAGAGCAATTTCTTTCTCCTGGACCTCACCATTATTTTCCTTTTGTTTTTATGGTTTGGGCTTTTTAAAAAAAACATTCAAATTGCAAGCTCCTAAAAGTAGAGCTGTAATCATGCAAATACTCTCTATAATAACTTGGGGTTACTTACAGAAGCCTTCTCTCTATTACTAGAAACACTGTACATTTTGTTAAGATGCAAAAATGGGATAGACTCCATGAAATTTAAAATTAGTGTCATGTAAATTTGAGGGACTGTATAGCAGCACCCAGCACGTGACCTTGATTGTTAAATGAAGGGCACTTTAAAGTCATCCTGGTGTCTTGATTACAAGACTTTGCAGAGAAGAATGGTGTTACAGAGAATCCATTGTTAGAATGGCTCCACAGCTCTGCATGATCACCCTCACATGACCTTCCCCCCCCCCCCCCAGCAGCTGCTAAGACCAAGTCACAGCTGGGACTATTACAATTACTGTTACACTTGTGAGAATTTCATTTTACCATATGACCTTTTAGGTGATAATACGGACTCAAAAAGGCAGTGGAGGAACTGGAGGATGAAGAAGTGTTGTGAATTATCACAGAGCCTACATTTTGGTCTCTAGGAATAGAGCTTGAAGTTGATTTCAATGTTAATAATACCTTGCAGAGTCAAAAGTAACTGTTTTAACCGCCTCATGTTTTCTAAAAGCACATTATTTTAAAAATAACTGCAAAAGTGAGGCTTAAAGTTTATTCTTCTTTTCTGTAATTTAGAAATGGTAATTTTTAGGGACGATACTGTCATCATAAGTAACATTTAAGAGTTACCTGAATTCTCACAATTATAAGAGAATCTTTATCTTAACAAATGCAATCAATGGAACCTGGTTCTTTGTGCCCTCAATGAATCTCCAACAATTCAAAAAACAAATAAAAAAAATGAATTACCTGAATTCAAAATGAAACCTCTATACTTTCATCTCTTGCTACTGTGGGTTTCAATCACAATGCCTTACACACTTTGTCACACTTAGCTAGCAGGAGACCCCTATTTACTTTTTAAATTTTTTAAATTAATGTTTATCTTTTTCTGTGTTCTCTCTTGCTGACCTTAATTGGGAATACATAAATATGTATGTTAAAGGCAAGAAAGCTCTTACACTCTATTTTAAGCCAACTTCATAATACCAAATAAAAGCAGTCTATTTTATTCATATTCAACTAACATACACAAAGAATTTACCATGTACCATGATCTTGTGAAAGATAATCAGACAAATAAGTACAGAGTCCTCAAATAATTTATTTAAGTTGTAGAATTTAATCACATACAAAATAAACTCTGAAAAAATAAAGAATTTTGATAATGTACTAAACAAGATCAATAGAGACCACCTGGAGGTGTCAGGATGAGACTTTATGGAGGAGATTACATTTGATTACATTGATTACATTGTACATTTGAAATACTTTTCTTATGCAAATAAACAACAACCAACAAGTGTGCTTCTGATTATACTAAAATCAGCTCTGGGATGGATGAATAATTTTTAGGAGAAAATTAACAACTTTCTTGCTTGCTTTTCTTTTCTTTTCTTTCTTTTTTTTTTTTGAGACAGAGTCTTACTCTACCACCACTGTGGCATCATCACAGCTCACAGCAACCTCATACTCTTTAGGCTCAAGAGATCCTTCTGCCTTAGCTTCGCAAGAAGCTGAGACTACAGGTACCTGCCACAATGCCCAGCCTAGTTTTGTGGTTTTTAGTAGATGGAATCTCTGTCTTGCTCAGGCTTGTCTCAATGTCCTGAGTTCAAGCAATTCACCTGCCCTGGCCTCCCACAGTGGTTAGGACAGCAGGTGTGAGCCACCACCACGCCTGGCCCATGGAGTGCCTTTTCCCCGAATGCTGTAATCAGGAAATTTTTGTTCACATCTATATAACTAGCACTGACTTTCTAGAAAGTATTTATTAGTAGGGACATCCCTCTAGTTTTACCTCTAGTTTTTGGAATCCAACACTCAGGTATACTTTCATGGTCATGGAGGAAGAGCTTGCTGCAAGAGAAGATAAGCCCTCCACATGTGTTTCCTTACACAGTCACTCAGCTGTAAGGCCAGAGACACAAAAGACAGAATAGTTCTATGAGAAATGAGGGAGGGTATATTCAAGAAATCCTTTCTCTCTAAAATTGCTTTGGGAGAAAGAGCCATTTGCTGGTATCTCAACTCACCATGTTTTGAACAGAAAACTGTGCTAGATCTTGGGAGGAGAGTACACCAACGTACACCAAGGTAGTTTCTTTGGGAAACTTCTGAAATTCTCATTCTGGCAAGATATATACAATAATATAGTACATAGATAAATATGATTAATTATAAAAGGAGAGATAAATGTGCAGATTGGCAATTCCATACAAAGAATAAAACACACACCACTGATTTAGGAGACCAAAATCTTACATTGAGTGTATTTGAGCAAATCAAAATCCTTTAGCCTCAGTTTCTTCCACTGTTAAATAAGAGCTCTGGACTAGACCCTCTTCCAACTCCACAGCTCTCTAAGTGCTGAAGTTGCAGCAAAGGAAGGATGGCATTTCAGACAAGAAGGAGAAGGGAGTGTGTTTCTGTAGTGGGAAAGAGTTGAGAGAAGCATAGAAATGGGACTAAGTGAAGTTATTTAGATGACAAAGGGCAAAGCCACCTGCTTCTTCTCCTTAGTGCTGGCTGTGCACACCTCATCCCCAATGCTGTTCTCCAAGGAGCTTCTCAGTTATAAATAGAGGTATTGCTTCTTGCACTCTCTCCAGCCCCTCAAGTGCTCCTGTCTTGGTCTGTATAGTTATATAATTACAATCTTCCCGGTCCAAATATTCAAGGGTTGTTGTAACTACCTTGGGATGATGCGAAGGAGTGGCCCTAAGTAAATTGAGGAATCCAGGGATGAAGCCATAAAATTAGCCCATGTTGGTGCCAACAGGCAAGTTCACACATCTCCCAGCCTAGGACATTTTTGAAGATTAGGTCAAGTCTGTGAGCAAAGTGCACCTGACCTTGGGCAAAGCATCTAAAGACCTATGTCTACTTCCCACCTAATCATGCTCCTAAACATAAACAGAAGGTTCAGTTTCTCTACATTTTATGTGAAAATATTATTATCTCCCCTGCCTCTTGCTGTGGATTCTCATGAGGCATAATATAAATAAAAACTTTTTGGAAAAATATAAAGTGCTAAGCAAATATAAGTTCTTATTATGATTGAGAGCTTTCCAGATGTGCTAATGTATTTTGAATGTAATGTTTTAGTCACTAAATGTTCTTTTAAAAATATGATAGTAACTTTACTGATTTTATTATAATACTCTGCCTAAAACATTTTGCATTATTATGTGCTCTTAGTATATTGAAGCTTCTCCCCACCGACTAGTGGTTCATGGTGAGAGGAAGGGTAGAGGTTGTAAAAAATATATAACAATGCAATAAAAGTGTGCAAGTAAAAATCAGTGTTTAGATAAAACATTTTGTAGTGCCAATGGCTGAGTACCACAAAACGCTCTATCTAGAGTTTTCATTGAGTAAAATCCATCCACAAAAAACATTTATGGACTTTTTAAACTGTGGTAATGCTAAGCTTTTCTTCCCTTTTAATACCCTCTAAGTCGGTGGTTCTCAACTTTATAATGCCACAGACCTTTAATATAGTTCCTGTGGGTGGCGAACCACAGGTTGAGAACCACCGGGCTAAGTAACGATGCACTGTGTTTTTCTCACAGGTAGTAACAGAAATAGGTAATATATACTCAGTTCCTAAATGTAAACAGTAAGCCTTCAGAAACACTTTGATCATCATTACTATGGCTGTGTTTTTAATTGTTTTGTCTATTTTAGTTTTATAATATTTTAATTTCATGACAATTCATAGTATTATCACATTTCTCCTTGAAGTTTTATGTGCACAAACGGATTTGCAGCCAAAGTAGTTCATTTTATACGTATTTATAAATATCTCACTTGAAATTTCTGACACTTGATCATATATTATGTATAAAAATGACAAATTCATGATTCAACCTCATAGATCCAGTGCTTTATTTTGGGTCCAAATTATATAAAATAATGATCTAGATAAACCTGTTATAGGGTATCATGTAAACAACAAGTAATGTTTAGATAGTAAGTTTTTGCACTGACTTCTATGTTTAAAAAGAGGACAAATACCAAATAATTAATAGCGATCAGTTAAGCATGGCTAGTATCTAGGGACTTTATTGCAATTGGAAGTTGATACAATTCCTCTTAACAAAAATAAAAGATAAATAACTATATAACAAATCCAAGATGTCCACTTAATTGAAACTATTAATTATATCAGTAGTAATGTGACATAAGAGCCTTTATAAAGAAACAAAAATTCAAAGAAATAGTTAAGCTTGTGTATTATTACACTAAGTTTGAAGAAGAGTGGATAGTTGTAGAGAAATACAAATGGAACAAAGGGGGTATGGTTTCCTGGTGGGAATTTAGCACAGCCTGCTTGTTCAGATCCCTCTCTGTTACCTTGTGTTTTCCGAGATAAGGATGCTCTTTTCATCCAGGGTAAGGCGGTCACTTCATATGTGTATGAGGATGTTATGACCTGTTCAGGGAAAGGTCAGAAAATCCTTTCCAGGTTTTACAGCCTTCTTCAGGGCAGAAGGGTAAGCAGCTGAGAGTGACCTTCCCTTACAGGAATGAGGCTTGCTCAGCTCACAGGTGTGTCCAAGATCATCCTGGTGCTTTGAGGCCCTACGGAGCACTTTCACAATTTGCTTACACACGCATCCGTGACTGTTAACATCACATTGCAGACAGCTAGCCTTGCTGCATGCAGTTCTAACAGTCTGCCCCTTAGAATTTTTTTTTTTTTCCTTTAACAAAAATGCAAGCACCTATGAGACCATCTTGGGATCTGGGAATCAGTACCACTCTATGTCCACTCCCTGGACAGCATCTCAAAACATGTTTTCTTCCTATGATATGTTAAAGGGGAACACATTTTCAGGACTGAAAGTGGGAAGAACATATAACCAACAGATTTTACAAAGCAGACACAACCCAATAGAAATGCCAGTGCAGGTTGGAGGTCAGACTCCCACTGGGCCTGGGACCACATCTCTCCTTCCTGTGGGAATCTCTTCCACTGTCCCTGGGACCCACTTCCTTCCATTGTCCTGATGTCAGACAAATACACACCATAGGAAGCAATGTGTCATAGCAGGTGGAATTAAAACTTCAAATTTATTCCAGGACAGGATTCAAATTCTGTTTCTGCCACTTGGTAGCTGTGTGACTTGGAGCCACATAATTTATTTCTCTGAGCTTTGATTTACTGTGTGTAAAAATGATTATGTCATGGAACTGTTGAACATATTAATGGGTGGGTATAGCACCCTCAGAACAGTGTCTAGAACATCGTAGAGGCTTAATGCTCAATACTTATTGAACTTATCTTTGGGTCATTTTGGTAGACTTTGGGACAAAGTTGTGGCTCAGTGAGTAGGGTGCCAATCCCATATACCAGGTGGTGTGTTCAAACCCAGCCCCGGCCAAACTGCAACAAAAAATAGCCGGGTGTTGTGGTGGGCACCTGTGGTCCCAGCTACTGGGGAGGCTGAGGCAAGAGAATCACTTAAGCCCAGGAGGTGGAGGTCGCTGTGAGCTGTGATGGCACTGCACTCTACCAAGGGCAATAAAGTGAGACTCTGTCTCTACAAAAAAAAAAAAAAAAGAAAGAAAGAAAGAAAGAAAGAAGGTTTTATTCTGTTTTTATAAGTACAAGTTTTCTTCCCCCAGTAAGACTTTAATGACAGAGGTACCCAAGTCATTTATTTATTTGAAGGACAGTTACATTTTTTACCTTAACTTTTCCTATTGAAATCCAGTTCCGCGGGCAACTCTGTTGTATTCCCAAGGTGACCTCAGACCTTTTACAGTTTGCCATAAAAATTCTTCTTTTATTGATGACAAAAATTTGGGTAGCATGAGTAGCAATACTGAAAACTTTTAAATAATTAACTATGTTGTGAGTATTAAAACAAAGCTATTAAAATGCTTATGTAGTCAAAGTATACTATACTTGTAAGACTGGTAGCAGATGGGTGTGTATACTATTTGCTACTTTATAAAACCTGGGTTGTTACCCTTTTATGAAAGGACAGATCTGAATTCTGGAATGTATTTTGGTATTTGGTATAATTACAGTCAATTTTACAGCCAACTTCTGTATTTTTCTCCTCTGCCTTTTAAAGTTTTTAAGACAATCTCATCTTCCTCCAATCCATGCTAGCCACAACTCTTTAAAGCCAACCACACGCACCCACTGATATTTAGGGCAATAACCCAGAGCTCTCTGACCTGTGTATACGATTTGTACTTGCTCTGCCACTTTACTCAAAATTTTAGAGCTTTGCACCTGTCACTGTGGCTTTAAGCGTGTATCTGGCCCTCTGGATTTGCCATTCATATTCACAATCCCCAGCATTTGAACCTTGCTTCCACCAGCAGATGTTGGCTTCATGTTCTGCTTTGGTTCAAGGCAGCCGGCTGGATCAACCCTGACGTCCTAGAGTGTTTCAAACACAAGTAATTTGTGTCTGGCTGATTGGATCCAAAATAAATCATGGTCTACAGTGTTTTAAATTTGTCAACCACTCACTATATAGTGCCTTGGTACAGTTTCTTGTTTTAACCCTTATAGCCTCTTCATAAGGTTGCTTTTACTGTCATGCTGGCTACATGTTTCCACGAAATGCATTTCTGAGTTAAAAAAAAAAATAAATAAATGTCTACTTAAAAATCTAGGGCTATTTTTCTTTATACTTTTTTGATTTATTTGTCCTTAACTCAAATTGCCCAGTAAAATTTCTCAAGGTAAATTGAGCTTTTATTTCATTGACAGTACAAACTGGCAAAAGCCACTTGTACTTGGCTTTGGAATTTATTTTAAGCTTTCATGTAATCGACTTCAAGCCCAATAGCTAGATGGGAAATTACACTTTCCGCGTCTCAAGTTCTTCCTCAGGAAAGCCTCCTCAGGACTATCTCCTCGCAAGGTTGGGATACAGTGGGAGTATTATTTATATATATAGCTCTCAGATTATCTGTGCCCTGAATATAATTCAGATGCAAAGTAGGTGTAGAGAGGAACATTTAACTCATCTAACTACCTAAGCAATAAGATCCCTTGAAATAATGCAAAAGCAAGACATCTGGCTGGACAACACACCTTGAAGAAGAGACTCAGAAATTGTAAGGATCTCCAAGCTTCTATTATGTGACTGCTAAAAACAAAACAAAAACATTATAAATTTAATATGTATTAGTCTAGAAAAAAATTGAAGAGTATTTTCAGTTAACCACTGTCAATTTAAGCAACTCTCAAAAATAATTAACAATGCAATTTTCTAATGAATATTCCAATGTGAATTCAATGATAAAAATTATAGTATACAAGGAAGCATTGTCTAGATACAGTGAGAAAGTGAAGTTGGAGTCAAATGAACTGGATAAATAAAGTGAAGGTAGGTGAACATCCCAAATTTTGACTGATATCTGAGCTTCTATAAACTTACTAAATCTATTCTCAGTAATTATTTTATTTATTCATTCCCCTTTTTCAGTCTGAAATTAATGTAAGATGGTTTACAAAGATCCATATAATAAAAAAAGGCTTTAAAAGAAAAGCAATATGAAGAGATTCACTGAATGTGTGCTTAGAAGTTCTGTGTAAATTGTAATATGTAGTCTGGGTATTCCTAGCACTAAACCTTTGACTTGTCTCTATGGGAACTAGGCATTACAAAAGGATGATTCATTATAAGATTCACAATGTTCATGAGTAAAAGAAAACTGGTTGTTCTGAAGGCACTCTAAACCAACAGTTTTCTCTCATAAGTTTGCATGTAAGGGTACTTGGTACAATATTAAAAACAGCAGCCTCAAGGATCACATAGTTGCTATTTAAAAACTTCCACCTGGAGACTCAGTGACTCATGCCTGTAATCACAGCCCTGGGAGTCTGAAGCAGGAGAATTGCTTGAGCCCAAGAATTTGAGGTTGCAGCGAGCTATGATGATGCCACTGCACAGTACTCTAGGCAATATACAGAGACCCTGTCTCTAAATAAATAAATAAATAAATAAATAAATAAACAAACAAACAAATAAATATAAAAATGTTCTTAGTGTTTTCCAGTGGAATGATGCAGAAGCACCATTGAGTAAAAGCTTTTATCTGTGGAATCTATAGCATAAGATCCAGGTATTACCTTTTTCATTGGTCTGGTTTATACAGATTTTAGGGTCTGTAGAAGAATATATATACTGTGTATTTTTCCTCTAATCTTTTCAAATACTATTTTTCTTGGCTGAACTTTTGAAATATATTGAACCATCCTAAGTCCAAGATTATCCTCTCTTACATGTGCCTAAGGTACTGGTGCCCTATTGCTAACAAGTGGAGCATTAAATGCTTTATCATGTGAGTAGAAGGTAGGACTGATTCTTTCATGAAAATTGAGGTGCCAGAAGGACAGGTACCTGAGCAGAAAATTGTCTAACTTCTGCTCAGAAGGAAGTTGCCTTAGTCCACTGTGGTTTGCTGTAAACTAAGATATTATGAACAATAGGAATTTATTAAAGATCTGGAGGCTGAGAAGTTCAAGAGCAAAGCAAATTTGCTGTCTAGTGATGGCCCAGATGCTAGGTCATATAGTGTGCCTTCTGGCTGTGTCCTCACATACTGGAAGAGGCAAACAAGCTGCCTTAAAATAAGCAATTACAATATGGCAGCACCATATTGTATGGACCTCTTTTGGAAAGGCACTAATCTTACTCATGAGGCGTCTGCCCTCCTAGCTGTCATCTCCCCAAAGCTCCACCTCCTAATTCTATCACCTGAAAGGTTATAATTTCATCTTTTGGGGGGCAAAAACATTTAGGCTATAGAAGAAGTTGAGGGTGAAACTCTAGGTAAGGCAAAAGCAAGATTTCCATCAGAAAATTATTTTCTGTTCATGTTAACAAACATGTAAATGGGCTCCTATTACAGAATTTAATGTCCAAATTGGCATTGTCCTATATTGATTTATTATACATGTGTTTTATAGATCTTAAGAAATGTATAGCATGGTTTGCCTTTGACAGAATTCCAGGTTGCATTTTCATTTTATGTGTCACTCCAATAACAATATGCTAGCACACTTCAGCCAAGACCACCAGAAACATACATGTAGTTGAACAAAAATGGATTTATTAAGGCATAGTGAAGAACTGAGAGCGAGCACACACCATGGAGCACTTTGCAACATCTCAGTAGAAGATGTAGGATTTGACCTTGGAGTAGGTGATTTTGAGGAGGACTCAAGGCTGAAGGACTTTCCTTTGCATTGGATGCTGTGAGGAAGTAGGGATGGTTTTATAACTGATTAACTAAATTTTATCTGGAAGGTGGAAGGAATAAAGCAAGGTGAATGCAGAAATTGGGAAAATTGTGACAGGGTGTGGTCTTATTTTTGTCTTGATCTAGAACAGTCACAGGATCAAGGATGGTCCTATCTGAAGCTGGTGTTCTGTAATGTTCATAGGAGAGCACCACAGCCCTCTCCTCTCCATGAGACCTAACTAACAGGTCCAGGCAAGCCTTCATCCTTTAGCTTTTCTCTTCCTCAAAGTCCATAGATTTTTACTTGCTGATAGCACTTGTCAAACTGAGCTTCTGAAAGGAGAACCCCACTTTTGTAAGATACAATGCTGCTAATAAAAGTAGTTTAAAGTTATTAGCAATCTATTAATAATCAATCTATTAACAACCTAGTTATTAGTTTAAAGTGATGATTTTATGACCAGAATCTTTCCTTACATAAGTTAAGGTTTAAAAACTCCATGAATATAAAAGGACACATAAATTTTGAACACCAGCATACTTTTCTTAGCAGTCCCATCTTGCAAGTTCAAGCAGAAGTGAATTCTTTTTTACCCAACCAAAGATACACATTGAAATCTTACATAATAGTTAGGTAACATCTAAATCAAAGAAAAAAATAACCTCACTGTTTTCTATACCAGCAAAACCAATGTCTCTAGTACTATATTCAGTTCTGTTCAACGTTGCATCTTGAGCATTAAGACTTGACAACAGTCTTGAAATGTGTGCAAGTCCATCATACAGAATAGCCTTCAGACATGTTCTGTTCTGTTCCAGAAGCCAAAATCAGTATCATCAGTTTTATGTAACAGGGAACAAAGATTTCTGTTCAAAAAAAGGAATAAGTTTCTCATAATTAAGAACTATCCAGAAATGGAATGGGGTTGCTTAATTATATAACAAACTTTCCAACATTAGTAAGTGTTAAAAACAGAGGCTGAATGAATACTAGAAAAGCAGCCATAAGTGTATGCTTTGAATGGGAGTGGGACTAGATGATTAATCAAGACTCTGTCTTACTCTGAAGACAAAGTCAGTAAGCTTGAGAAAGGGGTTAGCAAGTCCATAGGTTACCATGCTGTAGGCCCTAGAGTCTAGGGCAAGTTAAAGGTATTACATTAATCAGTGTTCTCCAGAGAACCCAGTCCCAGAGGTGAGAAAAAAGAGAAGACTAAAAGGTTAAGGCAGCCTGGGTTCCTAGGCTGCTGAAAGCTCCCCTTTAGCGAGAACGCAGCAGGTCTTCAAATAAAATGGTTTCATTCAACATCATTTCAATATAACATGATGGGGGGAAAAATGTATTACAGGCTGGAGCCACTGACTGCTTGAAATTTGCATATTCTTTTTTTTTTTCAAGTAAATTTATTTCAGGTTAATGTGGGTTACAAGCAAGCAGGTCAAAATAATTGATTTAGTTAGATAGAGTTCATCTTGTAGTTGTGGGACACACACAAAAGGTATGCCAACCCCCACCACCCCATGCCCATTCAGTGAGAGCGCCTCAATCCCTTCCCCCTCCCTCTTTACCCTTTCCTCCAACTAGAATTGAAATGAGTTTTTCTATTTGGGCATGCATTGGATCATCTACTGGTTTCATGGTAGTATTGAGCACCTCACATATTTGCTTTTTTCACATTCTTGTGATACTTTACTAAGGAGAATGTGTTTCAACTCCATCCAGGATATTACAAAAGACGTACTTCTCCAGGTGCTCTGATTTCCTCCCCCGGGGAGGAGCTGGCCACCTTCACCATTGTTTGATCATGAACACTGTGGAGGAGGGCGTGCTTCCTACAATTTCACTTTGCAAACTTTTACTCCTGATGTAACCCCCCACCACTATAACAGCCATTACTCACTGATACACCAAAAACCGGGCAAATAATTAGCTTCCTTATTTCTACTAATCATCTTTCTTAAATGTATGTATTGCTGACATTTATTTTAGTATTTAATATTACATGTGTTTATGGTTTTTATGTAGAAGGTTGGTGATGATTTTGTGACCAGAAATATGCCAGTGGAACTAAACTATTGTTTATACTATGTATCAATTAGGCTATGGTGAAATTGGTTGTTATAAGTTGTTTCACTTCAAGTTGAGGTTTCCAAGAACCTATCAATGACAGTAAGTGAGGAGTTAGTGTAGATTCAGGGAGCATAGTCCCTGGGCAAAAACTCTACCCTTTTTTAAAAGTTCAATACTTCATATATAGGCAATAATATTAATAATGTTTATTAGTTAATTTAACCGTGTCTAATGCACAAAGTTGAATGCTATACAAAAGTATGGAGCATCTCATTTAACATTTGCATGACATATTCTTCTTTGTGAAAGGTAGTATAATTATTCCTGGGTTACATATGTTATAACCTGCTCAGATTTTTACTGCTACTATAGTGCAGAACCTAGATTTAAATCCCTGTTTGAGTCCATGTGTTACGATCTTAATTCTAAATTATTCTGCTTCTAGGTTGAGTGAGAGATCAGATTCTACAACTAGTGAGATAAAAGGAGCATTCCTTTCTACTAAGGAAAAGGAAGGGTGCAAGGGCCATGGCTGTTGACAATGTTCTCATCAAATGTTTAATTTTACAAGACCTAAAGAAAGGCCAAGATTAGATTAAGCTATAATTTTAGGACATTTAGAATTAATCAAAAAGATGATTATACTTACAGGCTTGAATCTTATGTTTTCTTTGTAGTATTATGTTTTGATGTTACCTGGTGAGCCACGTAGGAGTGGATCTTATACATTCAATATTTTAGAATCTGGTCTGCAACCTAATTATCTCAAAGCAAATATTCTACTGTAATTATGAATCCTACTTAGTTATAGTAATAATAGCAGTGGTAACAGAGGCACTAGATACAGTAGTAATAGTACAAACGACCATGAAGTACATATATCATATGCCAAAAATCTTCTTCAAGTTTATCTTGTCAAATGGTCTAAACAGCTTTATAAAATTGGTATAACTGTTTTCTTTAAACACACACACACACATGCATGTACACACAGAGAGACAAATATTGAAATATGAGCCCAGAGAATTTAGGAAATTTGCCTAAACTGACATATCTAGTTGAATTGAGAGCTTCTTATGAAAACCTTGGGTACCCAAGCCTATGAACATTTTTATTTTAGGTAATTTGAATATGGCAATATGATGTGTGTTGGGGAAAATGTTCAATACATTATTTAACTTTTGTTGGTTATTTATAGAATGGGAGCCTAAGATCTAAGGAGCAGCTGAACTTCAGGCTAAATAATTTACTAGTATCATAAAGTTGATGCATTTTAGATTTTTCCTTGTAAGGTAGTGACTATAAACATTTATACAAACAAAATAATAATCCAAATTTTAAATATAATCATGCTCATGTTGACTACATTTAATGTAAGGTATTAAATAACAATACGCTTTATACAAACTTATTTTGAAAATTAGTCTGAGTATTTAATTTTGTGGCTGTTGCAAGTTTGGCAGATTGGACAAAATACTCTTACCATGCACTTGACCATCAATTCCATTAAATAGTGGTTTAGCAATTTACAGCTGGTTAATGATCCAAGGCATCATGATAGCTCTTCAGGTCTCTCAGGTAAACACAATCTGTTTAAATTAGTGTTGCATGAGAATAAGATCATTTGGCATGACTCAATTTAGCATAAGGTGATGAAGACTTATTATTTCAAGTTCCCTCTTCTATTTAATGAAACCTGTATCACACCCAAAAAGAATGCCCAATTGGATCCCTTCCCTCTGAGAGCATAAATTCTAATAGGGATCCTAGGATAAGAAATAGGCAGACAGCTTTATAAGTAATACAAACAGTGAGGGATACTCATTTATGAAATTAAGATATGGAAAATCAGTATTCAGGTCTTTATTTTCATCATCAACATATGTTTATGGAGTTCACACTGTGTTCAGTGAGCAGCTGTACAATGTCTCCTCAAGACACATTGTACTCCTCACCCTGTATTGTGCATGTGAATCAGGTGAAGATCTTGTTGAAATGCAGATTCTGATCCAATATGTCTGGGGTGGGCTTGAGAGTTTGCAATTCTAATAAGTTCCCAGGTGTTGCTCTTGCTACTGGTCTGCAGATCACACTTTGAGTAGCAAGAAATAAATTATTGTATCAAATTCTCAGCTCGATGCCCGTAGATCAGTGGCTAGAGTGCCAGCCACATACATCGAGGCAGGCAGGTTCAAACCCAACCTGGGCCTGCTAAACAACAATGACAACTGCAACAAAAAAATAGCAGGACGTTGTAGTGGGCACCTGTAGTCTCAGCTACTTGGGAGGCTGAGGCAAGAGAATTGCTTATGCCCAAGAGTTGGAGGTTGTTGTGAGCTGATCTGTGATGCCACAATACTCTACCAAGGGTGACATAGTGAGACTCTGTCTCAAAAAAAAAAAAAAAAAAAAAAAAAAAATTTTTCTCCAAGTACATCCCCTTAAGATCTGTTTCATTTTATTTAAACAGAAACATAGATAAGGAGACATTATAATTGAAAAAAAAAAAAACCAAAAAATCCCCACCTTACAAATGACAAACTATAGGGTAACAAACATTTGCTAGTTGCCCCCAAACTTTTGGCTATTACTATCTAAAAAGGCCATTTTTAAAGGCAGAAATACGGTAAGATACCTCCTGTTAGTCAATGTCTTGATTCCTGTCGAAAACTGTCCACCTTAGGGCATGAGGGATTCATGAGCTCCTGACACAGACATCTGCCCTTTAGAAATGACACTAAAACCACCAATTCATTTTGTAGCAGTTGGTGAACAGCTGTCTATTGATAATAACTTCTAGACCCTACCAGTTTAAGCCAAATTGAAGCCAATGACTTTTGGGTCAAAAGTTTCATATTCCATTTCTAGTCCCTGGAGCCATCAAGGGCGCTTGTTGAAAGAGTTGTATTTCATGAATTTCAGCACACTGCCTCCAGGCCAAAGCACAGGGATTGTTTCCTGATACTCATAGCCGTACTTAGGCTAGTGATTGTTCGTGTAATGAATGTAAGAGAATGGTGTAAAGATTTGCTTTTGGTTACTGTTTTGTTCTACGCAACATTTCAACTGATTAATATACAACTTACATGCATAATTATCTACCTTAGTTAGTGGCATTGGATTCCTGCTATTTCTACATAAAGATATCAACTAAAAAGCCAATAGGTAATATTCTTTATCAATACCCCATGTATTTTTTTTTATTTTATTTTTATATATTTAAGAGGTACTTGGCCAGGCATTGTGGTAGGCATCTGTAGGCCCAGCTACTCAGAAGGCTGAGGCAAGAGAAACGCTTGTGCCCAAGTTTGAGGTTGCTATGAGCTATGATGCTATGGCACTCTGCAGAGAGCCACAAAGTGAGACTCTGTCTCAATGTAAAAAAAAAAAAAAAAAAAAAGAGGCACAAATGCACTCTTGTTACGTGGATATATTGTCAATGGTGAATTCTGGGCTTTAAGTGTACCCATTCCTTGAATAGCGAATATTATACCCAATAGGTAATTTTTCATCCCTGACCCCCCTCCTACAGTCCCACCATTTGGAATCTCCAACATCTATCATTCTACTCTGTATATCCATAACACTCAATTTTTTTAAATGAAAAATCCAATTATGAAAAAATAAATAAATAAAAATAAATCCAATGATGACATTACCTTTCTGTTCTGAACATATGAATGTTGGGGGATGTTAGTGAAGACATGGGAACCACTGTGAAAGAAAAATTTCAAATGTTCCTATCCTGTGTCACTGTAATAGTGACATGAAGGAATGGAAAGGAAATGGTAGTCCAGACCTATGGTACTGTTTGTATTTGGTATTCATTTCTATGAGATAATCATCTTAATTAGCAAGAACTTGCCCTTTTATATGGAGGAGAGCAACCTGATTTGATTAGCCTCATAAAAAAGAAATCGCCAAATGAAGTCATTACCTTAATTAGCATTTATTCCACCATATTAATAATATACCTTTTCTCAAAATGATGTTCAATGCAAGCCAACCTACCACAGTGAGTAAGGGTTGTAGCCTGAGTGCCAACTTTAATTGTCATTTCAATATCAATTTAGACAGACCTGTAAAGTAGTGACATGAGATAGGTGCCTCCATGCTGTCATCACTGAGCTGTGTTGAAGGGCTGTCACTGTGATGAAGCAGTAAACGTTCAAAGCATCTTCATCCATGAAGTCTACCTACCTAGTCAACACTCAGTTTCCTTTCTACACTCAGATGAAGAATATCATTAACTACTGGGTCACATTGAATGCAGTGTTTTTGTGTCCTCTTCCTAAAAGGTTTTATTCTGTATCTAGAGCAAATCCCATTATACCACATATCAACCCTGCAAAGACGTCGAAGATTCTCCAATTGATATGTTTTCTTAAACCTACATTCACAAGCTTGGGAAATCATTTAGTTTTCCTTCAGGTTTCTGCTGTAAGTTTGTTTTGTTTCAGTGATATCCGATGTGTGCTTGTGAGTCTCTCTCTCATACACACACTCTCACACACTGTCTCTCTCTCATACACATACACTCACACACTGTCTCCCTCTCACATGTACACTCCTCTCCTCTAGTCTCCAAACCATCTTCCTCTTCTCTTGTTCCCCTTCTCTAGTCTGCAAATCATCTTCCTCTTGTCTCCTTTAGATCTGTTATTCCCAGGGTAACAAGAATGAAGAACTTTTTAAAACAATAATAAGTAAAATCACATGAGTCTGCTGCATAAAAGCCTTCCTAAATTCCTGGCTCGTCTGACAGGATCCTGTATGGTCTGCTTCCTGTCATCTTCCCAGGCTCAAATCCCTCCCTGCCCTCCTCATTCATGACTCTCCATCACGTTTCCTCATCAGTCCCTACACACTCCAAGTTCTTCCTTTCCTGAGGACTTTATGCCTGCTCTTCTTTGTCCAGTAACCCTCTTCTGGCTTTTGAGATGGGCACATTTTCATCTGGTTTCTCTATCTTGGTTTAAGTAGCACCTCCTTGGACAGGCTTTCCTAAACCAACCTATCTAAAATAGTTCTATTACTCTGTCTGACACCATTCTGATCATGTCTTTTATTGATCTCACTTATTTGTTTGATTAACTTTGAATGTCTTTTCTACTCTGGACTCAAGTTCCCTGAAGACAAGAGCTGTATCTGTATTGCTTACTTACTGGGCATCTATTAAGTGCTCTGTTACTGAATGGATATCTATACCTGGGAAATCGTGTTGGTAACTAACAAGTCATTAACAAAGCCGATTATGCTTCCTGTTATCTCTAGCCTCAGGGCTCCCTGTGATCTTCCTCCAGCCACAATATTTTCCTTTTAGTCCTTCCAATCAGTGTTATTCCTCCAGACTGAAGGCTTTTGCAAATTTGTTCCCTTAACCTGGAATATTTCTCCTTCCCTGTATCCCTGAAACCTTACTTCATTTTCTAATCTCAGTTTAGACGTCAATGCTACGAGGAAGCTGGTCTTTCACCAACTCTACCCTCGCTCCCATTATCAGAAGCAAGAAATTACCAGACCACACTAGCCATTAGTCTGGAAACAAAGACCATATTGCTGTAGTACCAACAGGTAGAAGGTCAACATCATTTCCTTTTCTATTATTCATTGTTTTTCAAGCTTATATAATCAGTACTACTTACATCTAAATTGCTGCTAACTTTAACCATACTCTAACACTTAGGATTTATATTTGTGTCTTACAAATCACACAGTGATCACAATTAAAATGTTGACATTATAAAAACCCAGAAAATTTTAAAGTATCACATGGACTAAATTATAAAGTTGAAGTGCTTCATATCCAGCCTTCCACCAAGTAATCACAGGTCACATCCTCAGGGATATACTTAGGGACACTAATGCACCAACAGAGATGAATGCAAATGAAAGGCTTGAAGTAAAAATAGAAACACCCTGCAACCACAACCACTTTCCCAGAAGGAATGTACACGGAAATGCAAAGATTTGGTCAAATGGCAATTTTTCACATTTACGTCAGAAAAGCAAATGAGTATAGGCTCTTAAGTAATTGAAATTGTTGGCTTCAGTGTATTATCATTCTCTATCCATTGCCAACTCAGGACTTTCTCAAATGAGGATAAAGAAAGATGTGGTGTCATCACATCCTTTAAATTGTTTTCATTAGAGAATTTTAAAGGTAAGAAGTACTTTAGGGATATGTCCCAATTCTGTAATTTCACAATGAGGAAACCAAGGTTCAGCTCAGCAGAGTTTATTGCCCAATCCAAGGTCATTTAGGATGTTAGTGAACCTCGATTAGAATTCAGATTCTCCATGTACAGAGCTCTTTCTGCTGTGCCAAGCTTGGGAAAATCTAGCAGCCAAATTCTCCAAGTAGAAATAAAAATTCTTTTTTATTATATTTGTGACTTTTATTAGCAACTAAGGATTGGAGATTTTATATTTGGCAAATTTCTTCAGTCACTTACCAACAATCAAATTAAGATTCATCAGAAATTTCCCTGGACATTATATTTACAAAAGAAAGTCTTAGAGGTCTCTTAATATCTTTGTAATTTTATAGCATCACAGTTAATAGCACCTTTGGGAGAAAGAAATTATATGACAAGCTATAATTGCTATGTGAGAAAAATAATATTGTCCTTGAAAGGTTCAGTTTTCTTTATCAATTTTTGAAGAAGTAAATTTAATTAAGATGACTATCACAGGAATCTGCTGAACTCTGTACAAATGGCCATTTTTAAATTCATCAAAATTTCACTTCTACTTTCTTATTTACTGAGCCATGAAGGGACCTTCTATTTATGTATTGAGCTCACTAGACACTTAAAAAAATTTTTTTTTTCTTTTTTTTAGACAGAGTCTCACTTTGTCATCCTCGGTAGAGTGCTATGACATCACAGCTCACAGCAACCTCAAACTCTTGGGCTCAAGCAATTCTCTTGCCTCACCCTCCCAACTAGCTGGGACTACAGGTGCCTGCCACAACACCTGGCAATTTTTCAAGATGGGATCTCACTCTTGCTTAGGCTGGTCTTGAACTCCTGAGCTCTGGCAATCCACCTGCCCCGACCTCCCAAAGTGCTAGGATTATAGGCGTAAGCCACCTTCCCCAGCCCAGACACTTAAAATTCTTAAAAAGTTAATAATTACATTAATAACACAATTGCAAATGGTTTCCATTCAAAAAGGTAGATGTAAATTTGTTACTAACTGGAGCTATGATAGAAATTTTTATTTATCATTTTTTTAGTACTGTTTCCTGAGAATCTTAGCACTGAGATTTTGCTCCAGTTCCCTGAGGGAGCAGTATTGTCCTATCTACCCAACCAGGTGTCCTGATGACTCAGAACACCTCCATTGTGATTTGAGGAGCACCAAAGGCTCTTCTGAAAAACATATTCCTCTTCTAGTTGACCAGTTATTTCCCAAATTCTATGATGAACTTCTTGAATTAAAGTTCTAAATCCTGTTAAAGTCCAAGTGTTATATGGGACCTATTAAGCCAATTTTAATCTTAGACATCTTAGTTTATCAGAGTGCTAACCCATTCAGTTCACAAGGCCCAAAGGAAATTAGAAATGGGACATAGATAACGTGTGGGAAAAAAGAAAATTGTAGTTGTGAAGAACATGAGGTGTGAAAATAGGAGCCTGATGAGAGGAGACATCGGAGGCCCTGGGCACTACACTCCCTGGGGTCTCAGACTGGAAGTATTACTGAGGAAATACAAGAGGGAGAAGGATAACAAATGTAAGTAATTTCCCTGTTTTCACAACAACACCATGAGTCAACAATTCCTCTCTCTGTGAGCTATGACTATTTATAAAGAGGGCTTTCTAGTAATCTCCCTGAACACAAGAACAGGATCCTCATACAAATCCATGTTTACATTATTTACTTGAAACTTTCATTCTTTTTTTTCCTTCTAACCTATATCTTGGTAATAAAGTCAAAAGTGAATTTTTCAAGTTAAGACAAGAGAAAGTCATAAAACTGAATGATCAGGAAGTGGGATGAGAGGGTATTGCTAAGAAATGTATATCTGTTAGATGCTTAATGATATTTTATAGGTACTCAGAGTAACAAAGCAGTCAAACAAGAGAAATATCACTCACACAATGTTTCCTAAAATTGTTACTGTGTTTTGGTGATCACTCAATTTTCTCAGTTATTTAAAACAGATTTTTGGTTTGCTGTTTGTGAAAAAAAATGAGTTACTCAAGTGATAATATAGTAACCTAAAATGTTATTTGATGAAAGGGATTATCTAGGTGGTGCTGTTAAGTGTAGTAGCCACGAGTCACATACACCTATTGTCTTGACCAAATTTAGATGTGCTTTAAGTGTGAACTATCCACTGAATCTTGCAGACTTAGCATGAAATGAGTAAAATATCACATTAATAACTTCTTATACTTGGTTATACATTGAAATGATAATATTTTGGATACATTGGATAAAGGAAAATATATTATTAGAATTACTTACACCTTTTTCCTTTCTGTGTTAATGCGGTTAACTAGAAAATTTTAAATTGCATATGTGACTCATATTTCTGGCTTGCGTTGGATTTTTACTCAACAGTGCTGATCTAAGAGATTAAATATTTAAAGGTGAAACACTTGTGAATTAGCCTTTAATATTTTTATATTATTATAATTATAAATACACAAATGGTTTATATTGAAAGCAGAGGTATATTTGACATCCAAAAAAGTCTGTGACCTCTTTCTGTTCTCTTGAGGATTTCCTTGCATAATTTCTTCATATTTGGTATAGATGGGAAATGTTCTGACCTATTCTGATAGTGCCTGACAGGAAGAGTTACTGAAGGAAAAGGTATCTGATATCCTTTAAATGAGGGAACTATCTTCCCTAGCCAATCTGTGAACAGTCATGTGTAGCAATGACTTATCCTATGCCTGTCCAACTGGCTAACATGCATAAGTGAATAGTCAGTCAGAATGACCACTGAGTGCTTGCAGATAAGTTTCAGAAAATGTTAGTCCAATTAAACTATCTATAAAACTTTCTGAAGACTGTTGATGGATAATATAAGATAGTAAATTCAGAATATATGTCATTGGGATCAGATCTGAAAACCAGCATTAATTTAATGGAAAATGAAAGCTAAATTCTTAGGTGGTGGGTTTTTTATAGAATAAATCAATTCCAAACTTGATTTTACATTTCTTGCATAACTGTGCACATTTTAAGTCACATTCAACAGTGAATTTTCAAAAAATTCTGCAATTTGGCATTGTGCATGTATTCCCTTTTTCTAGCACATGTGAGATTAATGCTTTTCATCACAAGAGAAAACGATATTATGTTTTGAGGTTGAGGGGTTTCTGCATCTTTGTTGCAAGCTACTAACTGCATATAATATGAAGAAAACATATCTTTTTTTTTTTCAGGACTAAATTTAATCATCAGAAGTGCTTACAAAAATAACTTCAAAAATAGATTAACAAAAGCATTCTGAGGTGGTGATTTGTGTATTTTTCTGGTAGAAAGTAAAATTTTAGAAAAGTAGAATGTTTTCTAGGTTATATTTGCTCACTTGGGTTTTTATTTACGGAATTTCTAACTTACTAACTTTAGCCATATGACTGATTCTTGCAATGGCTGACGTAAATTATGATGGATTTGGTATTAGTGTTAATACACTAGTATTTGGTACTAGTTTTAATTTAGAACCAATGTTACATATGTCTTCAAGTTTTAATTTAGGATCCTCTCATACTTTATTCATTTGTACTAATAGAAATCTAACTCTTTTATGTGGATTAAAATGATTGTTTACTTATGATCTCACAGGTTTCCTAATGTAACTAATGATGCTTGGATCTGGAATTCTGAATCTTTTCTCTGTTTAATGTTACAGTCAAATTTCACAGGTGTCATTAAGGGAGCCAAGCATCAAACTATTCGTTCCATTTATAAAGCTGTAAAAAAACAAGTTAGATCCTGGACCCCTAAAAGTTTGCCACACATTGTTTTCAGCACAAGCACATAGCCTCATGCTCTCGGGGGATTACAGGGATGACCTGTGTTGTATGCAGGCCCCATTTCCCCTCTCCTAAACCATTATCCTGAACTGATTCTTTCTGGTAACCAAAATAAGAATAAAAGCACTGACAAGATGGGGAAGGAATGGGAGTCATGACCTTAATCTGTGAGGTATTTGAAGACAAGTATAATACCTTTATAAAACCCATCTTCACTCGGAGCCACATATGATGATCTATGGTTATCTGACACAAACCTTATTATCCACCCAAAAGCCTGAAACAACAGAGTCAGCATCCAAATCTGCAACTCAAGAAGCCAAGAGAACTAAGTCAGTAACAAATAACATGTTTCAATCATGAAAACTGATTTTATTTAGAGAGAAAAAGTATTGGAAGTATATGAAACTATTCTAAAGTATTTGTTTGTTAACAGAATTTTTACATTTCCTCATACCTAAAATTTTTAGTTTTTAGTGTCTTTCCTGCTTCATGTCATAATGTCAGAATTTAAAAGCATAAAGAGTGTAGTTCATTTAATAAAATAGTATTTCACTATCTATTACCACTTAGTGAAGACTGAGGGTACAAAAAAGGGAAGAGTTCAATATTCACTGAAAGAGTTTCCTATTCTTTTTTTTTCCATCTTGGCCTCACCATTAAAATCTACATGTAAAAACAAAAGAGAAATGAAAAGAAAGTCAAAACCTTATTTTAAAAACTTTTGACAACTTAGAATAAGACTTTTGTGAAAAGGTTATTTGGCTGAGTGTGGAGAAAGCAGGGGAGTAAATCCATATGGTCTTCAAGTGCAATAGAGGAGAAGTTTTTTAGCAAGCAGTTCCTGTCTCTTTTAGATGACCTAGAAATGGGTCTGCCTAAAAGTGAGTAAGGGAATTAGATTTTGCAAGGACTTTACTAGGCAGATTAGATTCATAATCTGTGTTAGTCCTTCTCCATTTACAATAAATTAGGATAACAGTGTCCAGTGTAAATGTCCCTTTATTAAATGTTTTCATTATACAAAAACTCACGGACATTTAATGGACTATTATTTTTATTCACATTTGTAGAAAGCTTTTCTATTTTTATAATGTCAGAAATGGGTACATTCACTCTGTTTCACTCTTTCATAGCCACATCTTTGTAAAAAAAAAAAAAAAAAAAGAATCCTTTTATAAGTACTTAAAAAAACTGAAAATAAAATCAGACTCCTCAAATTTCCAGGCATTGATTAAAAATAAGACTATGTAAGTTTATAGAATATTTCAATATTAAGTGGAAAAGTTTCTACATAATTCTACTGTCATATTCAGTGTTAGTGGAATTTGATATTAAAATTACATGCAACAGCTTATAGGTCGTTTTTAAAAATACATACATATTCTTTGAAAAGTGATCTAGAAAAGCCTGTACCTTACCCGACACACACACAATTTATTTTTAGAAGAGTGGAGGAAAATTATTACCTAAAATGTTCCTGATGTATGATTTGATAGCAATATTGCTTTTCCCTTTTGAAACTTGCACATTTGTGCTTCTTGATTGTGACTTTGAACAAAGTTCTCCAGTACGAGCTCTGAGCAAGTTGCAAATTGCATCACACTTTTTTCTCTTAAAAAGCAATATAGTATTTTGAAGTTCTTAAGTCAGATGGGCATAGAATTTCTACATGCTTCATGTGTAGTATTTGGAAATGGTTTAATTTCTTATATTTTCTTAGTGGCAGAGGCACAATGACTTCATACTGTTTTGTGATAAATGAATGCCCAAAGTAGCCATTGTATATTGGGCATCTACTCTGACCTAATAATGTCCTACTTCCCTTCATTATCATTAATCTTTGTAACAGTACTATAGAGTGAGAGTTATTCTAATTCCCATTTGTTATAAAAGTGCATATGTAAAATGCTTATAACAGTGGCCAACTCAGTAAATTGTAGGAATGGTGATGGTAATAATATTAATAGTAGTTGTATTTGCTTTTGTGACTGTAGTTATTTTACAGACTCATATTCCTATTTTAACTGAATCAATTTAATATTAAGGGTATCAAAGGGCAATGAGATTAAGGGACATCAGATTCAAAGGCAGGTTTATCTCACCAGAATTTAGGCTTTAGACATTATACCATTTTGGTATGGGTTCCTTGGACTTTTTCTTTTCTTTTCTTTTCTTTTTTTTTTTTTTTTTTTGAAATTTTAGATTCATTAAATTCAGGTACTGTACATAGAGGCACTTAATTTTTAGTATTTCCAAAGTATATTTAAAAATAAGATTTGGTGCTTTTTCTTTTTTCTGAAAACATAGTGATATGCTAGCTAAATGGCACATTTCATCTTTAGTATATGAATTTGTATATACTTACATCAGGGAGTCATTTCAGTGAATTAGCTACCTCTCTAATCTTTCAACTGTTGGTCTCAGTGTTTCTGGTTTCCTTGTTCTTATGCAAGGGGGGGGAAGGTCTTGGTTTGGAGTAACAGCCTGTTGTCCATGAGTTGTATGTCTCAACTTTAGTAACTATATAGATTATGTACGTGCCTCTTTTAAATTACTATTATTGCTAATGAAGATAATCTTACTGTCTTAACTAATTATTTCTACAGTTTTACATGTAAAATTTAATCTAACATTAATTTCATAAATGAAATTGTAGAAATAGAACATTGCTCTATATTTTATAATCGCATCATATACCAATAGTTTTGATGATTATTTAGTAATATAAATTTAGCGGAATCTGTTATTTACTATTCATTTTTAGCCAGTGCTATGCATTTATTTCTAATTACTAAAAGATTTTTTACTTCATGGAGATTTAAAACTTAAAATATAAATGGGAAAAAAAAAAACCACTGAAATGTGAGCCATATTTCTTAGTACTATGCACGTTTAAAGGTGTTACAGATCTCAGAATAAGACTTAACAATTATATCATTTATTGAGATATGCAGGGATTATTTGCCAGTTTCACATTATGTGCAGTAGATAAGAGGTGTGTATTGAGATTCCATACAAAGCATAGCAATATACTAAGGCCATTCCCTTAAGAATGCTGAAACATAAAACTTCGTTGACTTCTAAGGAGGAACTAGCTGTGTTTGTTTGCTTAAAATTTGACCAGTACGTACAGAGGTCTGATTCCTTTGGAATGCTCTAAATGAAATTTGCAAAGTGTAACATTCAATATAATCCTCCACTTTGCAGAGTTCTGCTTAAAAAAATTAAAAAGTGCTACATGCATAAGAACCACTTTACAAAGTGAGTAACATATGTCCTTGTATTACTCTTACAACTATGAACATCTACGAAAATGAGCGCATCGTTACTGGCACAGGCAGCCACTGCTCACTTCATGCCCGCGTGACGTTTATACTGCCCTGAAACCACTGAAGTTTGACAGTTTATCAAGCTCTTCCTCAGACATTCTTACTTCATCTTCACAACAACCCAGCGAGGAAGGCGAGTTGAGTGGCTATTGCTATTTCTGCCTGCCAGCATGCCCGGATCCTTTTTACCCAGGGAGAGGCCATAGACAAGCGGAGTAGACAGCAGGGCTCTGCCTCCCTCTCCTGAAATCCAGAGCCGGCATCTTCCCTTCCGCTGTCATGGCGGCTCAGGAGCTCCCACGTGACCGAGGCTCCGCCAATGAGCCCAGCCTGCCTGGGAGTATCCCGGAAGCCAGCGAGACAGAGCACTGGGGAGGGGACGAGGCTCCCTCTCCAGGACAGTTTGCACCCCTAGCTGTGCACCCTTCCAGTGGAACCAGCTATGCTTCAGGCAGGGTTGGGGAACCTGTGGCCTCCAGATCCCCAAGTACAGTCCTTGACCTAATCCATCCAGACTTCACAGTTCTCTTTATTAAAGGGATATATTCTATAAAACTTAGATTCAATCAAAAAGCTGAGCTCAAAGATGCAGAAGGCCCCATGTAGCCCTAAAGCCGCAAAGGGCCCATAATGAAACATGAGTGACCTTGACTGGACTCCTTTGTGTCTGCCCATTTTTCTCAAGGCTTTTCAGTCTTTTCCCTCAACTGCCTGGCTCTTGTCTTTTCAAGACGTCCTTATGATGTCTCATTTATGTAAAATAAGTTTTGGTTGTTTGCAACCTGGAACACAGTGATTAACAATTTTTGCTTCTCTCCCTTTATAGATGAAGAAATTGAGCCTTTTTGGTGTTGTCAGTTGTGTGGATTGTAGTTACACAGAAAAGCCAAGTCTAAATTCCATGTCTTCTAGTGAAGGGTTGTTTCTTTTCTCAGTTCATTATTTTCCCAGTCTGGTTCAATGACCTCTGAGGATAGTGAGGTGTGCTTCCTTCCTCCTCTGTGTCTCCTGAGTGTGGTGCATAATCCTATTTCCTGTCATAACTTTTCCTCTTGGTGTCAAATGTTGCTTGCCATGGTGGACTGTTGAGCACCTTGGAAGACAAGGATCATACTCATCATTTTTTCTCAAACATATTCTGGAGTTCTGTGTGCATAGTCAGTACTATTAAACATGTTAATGAATGAGTTAGCAAATCAGTGTATAAATTACTCAAGTGAGAACACCAGTAGGGGTTTGACGTTGTTGCTAAACGTGTAAGATTCATTTTTAAAGGCACCACCTATGTTCTTTATCAATGAGAATTTTAGAATATTTTAAGTAAGTGCTTTGCCTTGAACATGTAAAGATTTTCACTTAGTAAGCACTCATGCTCCATCTCCTGTCACACCATTGGCAGCATTAGATGTTCATACAGATGTGAATCCTACTGTTGACTGCACAGGGGAGGGATCTGGGTTGTGTGCTTCTTATGAGAATTTAATGCCTGATGATCCAAGGTGGAGATGTAATGCACCTGAATCATCCCCATAGCATCCTCCTAAGCCAAGGCTGTGGAAAAAAAACTGTCTTCCATGAAACCAGTCCCTGGTACCAAAAGGGTTGGGGACTGCTAAAGATATATATGAGAGGATGTAACACGTATGTTTATGTGTTGAAGGTTTGGGGACAAATGAAGATATATGTAAGAGGATGTAACACGTATGTTTGTATGTTTAGGTATGTATATATAAAATAAAATAAAAATTTGTTAGTATAATTTTCATTCTTTATAAATTATGCACACATTAGGAGAAAGATTCTGGGGGCAAGACATGATTGCACGAGGGACTTTACCTAACAAATGGAATCAGTGTAACCTGGCTTATTGTATCCTCAATGAATCCCCAACCAAAAAAAAAAAAAGAAAGAAAGATTCAACTTTAGAATGTTTTTGTGTCATTTGCAGACAATTACTACGGTACCCCAAAGCCTCCAGCAGAACCAGCACCATTATTGTTAAATGTGACAGACCAGATACTTCCAGGAGCCACTCCAAGTGCTGAAGGGAAACGCAAGAGGAATAAATCAGTGAGCAACATGGAGAAAGCAAGTATAGAGCCTCCTGAGGAGGAAGAGGAAGAGAGGCCTGTGGTCAATGGAAATGGAGTCATAGTAACGCCAGGTTAGTCATTTACATTTTTTACAAGTTCAATTTGCTTTTCAGATGTTAAGTGTGTGTATGTGTATATAGAGAGAGGTTGCAAAAATAAGTAAACCAATTTTAAGAAAGAAAAAGACTGTATTAAAATTATAATATTCAATATATACTGATAACAAAGATGAATACAATTTATGTTGAGCACCTCCTATAATTGAAGAAGTCAAATGTGACTTGGTTATTATGATTTTAATACATTTGTTTTTCTTTAAAAATGTGTATACATTTTTTGGCACCTCTGTATATCAGATAGATGTAGATATATCCAATGTATCTGTATGATGACAATTATCTTCAGAGAAGGTTATAATATCAGATGGAAAGGACATGATTTCCTTTCCTGATGGAAAGGACATAATATACAATTTATTCTAATTTCAACATATTCTTTCAACTTGCTTGACTTTTGGTTTCATTTATACAATATTGAGGGTGATGGCAATATACTAAATAGAAGTGTTATACGTCATAAATAGAATTAAGTTTTGAAATCTTTGTTAATATTAGAGGAAATAACTCTAACATTCTAGAAATCTTGCCATGCTTGCAGTTCTGTAAACAGAGGTTGTGGCATGTGATTTAGTGTTCAACCTCACGAATACAGTCCTCAAATGGCTACAAGTGCAGAATGCCCATGTATTTGTTTCCCCTTCTTTACCATCCAATCTGGCAACATACAAAAAGCATCTTTATACACTGACTATGTGAAGGCACTTATCATTGAACAAGGATGGCTATGCTTGATTTATGATCTGTCATATCACATATATAAAGAATATTATACACAAATGAGATATGTTTGTACAAAGGCTATATTTGCTCTTTTGTTATGCATATTACTAACAGCATCAAAAATAGATTTTTATACTATTACTCATAATTAAATGCTACCAAAGCAACAACAACAACAATAAAATTATGGTGTTAGTTTCATGGAGCCAGACTCCAAAATTTTATTTTACATATTTATTTTTAATAGAATCATATCAGTTGACATTGCAAATCTAAGGACTGTGGTTAAGCTCTTGAAAAAAAAAGTAAGCACATGCACTTTGCATGCATATTCTTTTCAAGATGTTTCCCATTACTACTTTGATGTGTGCATTTTTATTTTTTACTCTATGGCTTCTGTACTGACAGGGTGTTTGAATTTTCATGCTCAATTATTTTTACCAAAGAAAAGCTTCATAAGGTTAGTTTTTATCTTCTTTATTCAAAATACCTGTAAAAGTGTTCTTCTTCATTGAACATACGGTGAACACAAGGAGACCAAAATCTAATCAGTACCAATTTGAGGTATAAAACCTGATAAGGTGGTTTCTTCTTGATTACTCAAAGGAGGTAATACCAACGGGTAAAAATATTCTCTGACACTAGCAATCATTGATTTTTGGATTCAAATGCTAAAATCACTAGAAGTAAATAATGTTATTATCTACTATGAAATGATCTGGCAATTTTCAAGCAATTAGATATCATCCTCTTTTTTTGATTCTGAAGTATCTGTATCAAAATATTTGCTTTTCATTATGTAACTAAATTTAACTTGAATTGATAGTATGTAGTTTTCTTGTTGATCTTTGATAGGAAATGCAAAACAACTGAGCTGAGTTAAATCAGTAACCACAAAAGCAGCAGAAATTCCAGGTCAGAGAACAGCTGCTGAATTTTACCTTGTGGTTATAATGCATAAAATATATGTCCCTGACTGAGCAAAGATCATTGATTTCTATTTTATTTCAAATTGTGTGGGGTAAATAAAATGAAGCCGTCTCAGTCTACAGATTCCTAAGAAACTTATTTAACTGGAGGGCATACTGAATCCAGAAACCACCATTCTCTTATATTCATTCTTTGGTCATGAAAACTAGGTAACATCTATGGCTAGGAGGTCTTCATGGGTACTGAAAAAAAATGGACTGAGTTGAATTTTTCTTGACCAAACATAGCCAAGTACTTTTTCTATACCCCTCCACCTACATATGGTAATAAAACAACTATCCACGCCAACTCTAAGTTTTCTGGGAGGTCAACAGATGCTACCAACAGTGGCTTTGTATGTCTGGCTGGGCAAGTGACCCTTACACAGTTTTTCTCTTTCCTGTTGAGGAGTAAGAGACATACACATCAGGCAGCTCTTCACCCAGTGTTCAAAAGTGGGTTACTATATTATGTTCCGTATGTGTGTAAAAGCATCAAACCTACCAATCTTTAGCTCCTTATATACTTTACCAAAATAAGTTATTTGCTCTGCGTAAATAAAAGTTTTAGAGGATTCCTCAATTTACATCTGTTACCTATCTTTTCATCTTTTCTTTATCAAACTAAAGCTTATACTTAAAACTTCATTTTTCAGACCGTATCTATGTAAAATCAGTGACTACTTTTGACTATAATAAGTATGTTCTCCATGAAGTTCTGCTAAAACTAGAAAATTGGCTCATGACCCCTTAGTCCATGTCTTTTGACAACCCTACTCTTTGAAGTGTCTTTTTTATTCCAAATGTTTATCCAGTAGCGACTTCGGGAGTTCTTTTGACTTTTCTTGTGTATGTTCCCTACTCTTCACCTTTTGAACTTCATCACATTGTTTTTTCTCTGGCACAGAGTCTTTGTCTTGCCTTTGTCTCCTTCCCATACACATTCACCAGATACAGGAGATTTCAAAGAATATTGACAAATAGTGCTTACACTTTATTTAGCATTACTGTATATTGGCTAATAGCCTATAAAAATAATTAACATCAGTCATCAATTCAGAGCACAAATTCCGGGAAGCACATTTGGAGAGTGAAAAAGCTGAGAAAGGGAAGGGGAGAGGGCATCAGTGGTCACAGGACAGGGTTCACCTTTGGGGGGCAGGACACAAATATAAGAGGGTCCTTATCTAACAAGAGCAATCAATGTAACCTGCTTCTGTGCACCTCAATGAATCCCCCCACAATTTAAAAAAAAAAAAAAACCTTATTGAGGTAACCTTATTCTATTGCAGAATAGTACTGATGCTAATAGTAACAAATGATAAAGTAATTGACTTTTTGAGGGCTTACCATCTATTAGGAACTGCCTAACTTCATCATAGGTATGTAGTTCATTTAACTATCCTAACTATCCTATTAACTAGGTACTATTTTGCAAATTAGGACCCTGAAATATACTAAAGTTAAATAATTTTCTCAGTAACTGGTAATCATATATAGGAAGTCTAAGTCCACAACCTATTCCTAGCTGCTAATAGAAGCATAAATATGTTTCCTAGTGATATGCAGATGAACTACATAACTATGTTGAAGTTAGGCAGTTCCTAATACATGGTAAGCCCTCAAAAAGTTAATTATTTTGGTCTATAATTTTCTTTTCTTGTTGGGTCTTTTCCTGTTTAGCCCCCATCTTTAATCCAATCGGCCTGTAAACCATTTCTTAAAGTGGAACAAATTCTTTATAACACAGAAAATAGCCCTGAAACCAGAGATCATAACCCTGAGAAAAGTAACACAGTCTGAGAATACAAAACACAGGGCTGAGAACATGGAACATAGTCCTTAGTGTACAGAACACAAGCCTGACTACAAGGAACACAGTTGTGAGAATACAGAGCAAATTAAAGAGAATACTGAGAATTTGGAACACATTTCCGGGAACACAGAACACAGCCTGAGAATACAGAATACAGGGTTGAAAACAAGGAGCACACTCGTGAGATTATAGAGCACAGTTATGAGAACAAACCTCTGATCTAAGAATACAGAGTATAGCAATAAGAATACTACACACAGCTCTGAGAATACAGCACAAGCCCTGAGAACACGAAACAGGTAGGAGAAAGACCACAGCCCTGAGCACACAGCACAGCCCTGAGAACACAGAACATAGTGCTAAGGGCATGGAATACTCATGCCTGAGGATACAGGGCACAGCACAGCTCTGAGAAAACAAAATACAAGCATACACAGTCCTGGGAACACCAAGCACAGAGCTGTATAAAAGAAACACAGTCTTAGGAATACAGAAAACAGACCTGAGAACACATAGCATGACCCTGCGAAGAAGGAACACAGCCATAAGAGTTCAGCCCTGAGAAAAGCAAACCAGCCATGAGAAAACATAGAATCCCCCTGAGAAAATGAACAGCCTGAGAATAGAGAGCACAGTCATCAGAACATGAAAAACAGAACTGAGAATACATAGCACTGCCCTTAAAAATTGAACTCATTTCTGAGACTACACCGTACAGCCCTGAGAACATGGAACACAGCACTGAGAATACAGAGCACAGCCCTAAGAACATGGAAGACAGACCTAAAAATACAGCGTACAGCCCTGTGAACAGATAACACAGCCTTGAGAACACATGAGAAGCCCTGAGACATCTCTGAAAATACATAGAAGAGCCATGAGAACACAAAACGCAGCTCTGAGAAGACAGAATATAACAGAGAACATGGAACACAGCCCGAGAATACAGAGCACAGCCCCGTGAACACATATCACAGTGCTAAAAATACAGTGCACAGTCTTGTGAATGCAAAATACAGCCCTGAGAAAACATAGCACAGAGCTGAGAAAAGGAAAAGAGCTCTGAGAACAGAGCACAGCCCTGAGGACACAGAACACATCTCTGAAAAAATCAGAAAAATCTCTGAAAATACAAACCACACCTGTGAGAACACAAAACGCAACCCTGAGAACTCATAGCACACCCTCTAGAACACAGACCACAGTCCTGATAACATAAAACACATCCCTGACTACACACCTGAGAACATTGACCACAGCCCTGAAAATACACAGGACAGCCTGCGAACACGAACACAGCCCTGAGACTACAGAGCACTGCCCTGAGAACATAAACATATAGGGTGATGCGTATAGCTCAGTGAGTAGGGCCCTGGTCCCATATACTGAGGGTGGCGGGTTCAAACCCAGCCCCGGCTGAACTGCAACCAAAAAATAGCTGAGCATTGTGGCAGGTGCCTAGGAGAATCATAGAAGCCCAAGAGCTGGAAGTTGCTGTGAGTCTTGTGATGTCACGGCACTCTACCGAGGGCAGTGAAGTGAAACACTGTCTCTACAAAAAAAAAAAAAAAAAAAAAAAGAAAAGAAAAGAAAAGAAAAGAAAAGAAAATTGGTACAGAAGGGACATTTCTTAAACTAATAGAGGCCATCTACAGCAAACCCACAGCCAATATCGTATTGATTGGAGTTAAATTGAAATCATTTCCTCTTAGATCAGGAACCACGCAAGGTTGCCCATTGTATCCACTGCATTGTAATGGAAGTTTTAGGTATTGCAATTAGGGAAAAAAAGGCGATCAAGGGTATCCACATAGGGTCAGAAAAGATCAAACTTTCACTCTTCACAGATGATATGATCGTATATCTGGAAAACACTAGGGATTCTACTACAAAAGTTTTAGATGTGATCAAGGAATACAACAATGTTTCAGGCTACAAAATCAACACCCATAAATCTGTAGCCTTTATATATACCAACAATAACCAAGCCGAAAAAACAGGCAAGGACTCTATTCCTTCCACAGTAGTGCCAAAGAAGATGAAATATTTGGGAGTATACCTAAAAAAAGATGTGAAAGACCTCTACAAAGAGAAACATGAAACATTAAGAAAAGATATAGCTGAGGATGTTAGCCATGCTCATGGCTGGGAGGAATCAACATTGTTAAAATGTCTATAATACCCAAAGCGATATATAATTTTAATGCAATACCTATTAAAGTTCCATTGCCATATTTTAAAGATTTTGAAAAAATAATACTTTGTTTTATGTGGAATCAGAAAAAAAACCTCGAATAACCAAAACATTACTCAGCAATAAAAACAAAGCAGGAGGAATCACGCTAAATCGATAGTGATCAAAACAGCATGGTACTGGCACAAAAACAGAGAAGTAGATGTCTGGAACAGAATAGAGAACCAAGAGATGAATTCAGCTACTTATTGTTATTTGATTTTTGACAAGCCAATTAAAAACATTCAGTGGGGAAAAGATTCCCTATTTAACAAATGGTGCTGGGTGAACTGGCTGGCGATCTGTAAAAGATTGAAACTGGACCCGTACCTTTCACTATTAACTAAGACTCTCACTGGATAAAAGATTTGAATTTAAGACATGACACTATAAAAGTACTTGAAGAAAGTGCAGGGAAAACTCTTGAAGGAATCGGCCTGGGTGAATATTTTATGAGGAGGACTCCCCAAGCAATTGAAGCAGTAACAAAAATACATTACTGGGACCTGATCAAACTAAAAATCTTCACAGCCAAGAAAGCAAGTAAAGCAAGCAGACAGCCCTCAGAATGGGAGAAAATATTTGCAGGTTATACCTCCGATCAAGGTTTAATAACCAGAATCCACAGAGAACTCAAACATATTAGCAAGAAAAGAACAAGTGATCCCATCTAAGGGTGGGCAAGGGACTTGAAGAGAAACTTCTGTAAAGAATACAGACACACAATCTACAAACACATGAAAAAAAGCTCATCATTATTAATCATCAGAGAAATGCAAATCTCAACTACTTTGAGATATCACCTGACCCCACTATAAATAGCCCACGTAACAAAATCCCAAAACCAGAGATTTTGGTGTGGATGTGGAGAAAAAGTCACACTTCTACACTGCTGGTGGGAATGCCCACTAATATGTTCCTTCTAGAAAGATGTTTGGAGAATACTTAGAGACCTAAAAATAGACTTGCCAATCGATCCTATAATTCTTTGCTAGGTTTATACCCAGAAGAACAAAAATCACAGTATAACAAAGACATATGTACCAGAATGTTTCTTGCAGCCCAATTCATAATTGCTAAGTCATGGAAGAAGCCCGAGTGCCCATAGACACACGAACGGATTAGCAAATTGTGGTACACGTATACCATGGAATATTATGCAGCCTTAAAGAAAGATGGAGACTTTACGTCTTTCCTGTTTACATGGATGGAGCTGGAACATATTCTTCTTAGCAAAGTATCTCAGGAATGGAACAAAAAGTATCCAATGTACTCAGCCCTACTATGAAGCTTTCACATTAAAGCTATAACCCAAGTATAGCACAGGAATATGGAGAAAGGGCCAAGAAAGGGGAAGGGAGGGAGGAGGCTAGGGGGGACGGAGAGTAATGTGTGGTGCCACACCTACGTTGCATCTTAGAATGGGTACAGGCAAATCTTACTAAATGCAGAAGACAAATGTCTACATACAATAACCAAGAAAATGCCATGAAGGCTACATTGAACAGTTTGATGAGTATATTTCAGATTGTATATGAAACCAGCACATTGTACCCCTTGATGGCATTAATGTACACAGCTATTATTTAACAATAATTTTTAAAAAAGACTGTGTTCCTTGTATTCAGGGCTGTGCTCGGTATTCTCAGGGCTGTTTTCCATGTTCTCAGTGCTGTGCCCTATATTCTCAGGGCTGTGCTCTGTATCTCAGGACTGTGTTCTGAGTTCTAGGGTTGTGTTCTATATTCTAAGGGCTGTGTTTTTTCTCAGGACTGTGCTCTGTTTTCTCATGGCTGTGTTCCGTATTCTCAGGGCTGTGTTCCATGTTCTCAGTGCTATGTTGTGTATTCTCAGGGTTGTGTTCCGTGCTCTCAGGACTGTTTTCCTTGTTCTCTGTAATGTGCTCTGAGGGCTGTGCTCTGTGTTCTCAGGGCTATGTTCCATGTTATCAGGGTTGTACTCTGTGTTCTCAGGACTATGTTCCGTGTTCTCAGGGCTGTCCTCTGATGTCTCAGTGCTGTGTTCCGTGTTCTCAGGGCTGTGCTCTGTATTCTCCGGACTGTGGTCCATGTTCTCAGGGGTGTAGTATATATTCTCAGGGCTCTGTTACATGTTCTCAGGTCTGTGCTCTGTATTCTCAGGGCTGCGTTACATTTTCTCAGGGCTGTACTCTATATTCTCAGGGCTGTGGTCCATGTTCTCAGGTCTGTGCTCTGTATTCTCAAGGCTGTGTTCCATGTTCTCAGGGCTGTGTTCTAATTTCTTAAGGCTGTGTTATATATTCTCAAGAGAGTGTTCCTTATATTCAGGGCTGTGCTCTGTGTTCTCGGGGCTGTGTTCCATGTTCTCAGGGCTGTGCTCTGTATTCTCAGGGCTGCGTTCAGTGTTCTCAGGGTTGTGCTCTACATTCTCAGGGCTTCGTTTCATGTTCCCAGGGCAGAAATCATTATTCTCAGGGCTGTCTTCCAAGTTCTCAGGGCTCTGTTACGTATTCACAGGGCTATTCTCAATGTTCTCAGGGCTGTGCTTTGTATTCTCATGGCTGTGTTCCATGTTCTCAGGGCTGTGATCTGTATTCTTGGGGCTGTTTTCTGTGTATGCAAGACTGTTTTCTGTATTTTTAGGGCTGTGGTCTGTGGTCTCAGTGCTGTGTTCCCTGTTCTAGGGGCTGTGCTCTGTAGTCTCAGGTCTGTGTTCCCAGTTCTCAGGGCTGTGCTTTGTTTTACGATGGCTGTGTTCCATGTTCTCAAGGTTGGGCTCTGTATTCTCAGGGCTGTGGTTCATGTGCCCTGTAATCTCATGGTTGTGTTTCATGTTCTCAATGCTGTACTCTGTATTCTTAGGGCTCTGTTCCATGTTCTTAGGGCTGTCCTCTGTTTTCTCAAAGCTGTGTTCCAATTTCTCAGGGCTGTGCTCTGTAGTCTCTGGTCTGTGTTTCGTGTTCTCAGGGCTGTGGTCTATATTCTCAGGGCTATGTTTTATGTTCTCAGGTCAGTGCTCTGTAATCTCAGGGCTGTGTTCTATGTCCTCAGGGCTGTGCTCTGTCTATAATCTCAGGACTGTGTTTCAATGTCTCAGGGCTGTACTCTGTCTGTACTCTCAGGGCTGTGTTCCATTTTGTCAGGGTTGTGCTCTGTATTCTCTATAATGTGTCCATATGCTCAGAGCTGTGGTCTGTGTTGTCAGGGCCATGTTCCGTGTTTTCAAGCCTGTGATGTGAGTTCTCAGGACTGTGCTCTGTATTCTCAGGACTTTGTTCCAAGTTCTAGGGCTGTGTTCTATATTCTAAGGGCTATGTTCCATTTTCTCAAGGCTGTGATCTGTATTCTCATGGCTGTATTCCGTGTTCTCAGGGCCATGTTCTATATTCTTGGGGTTGAGTTCTGTGTTCTCAGGTCTGTTTTCCATGTTCTCAGAGCTGTGCTTTGTTTTCTCAGTAATGTACTCTGAGCGCTGTGCTCTGTGTTCTCAAGGCTGTGCTCTATGTTCTCAGGGTTGTATTTTGTGTTCTTATCTCTGTGCTCTGTGTCCCTAGGTCTATGTTTTGTGCTCTCAGTGCTGTGTTTTGTGTTCTCAGCGCTGTGCTCTGGGTTTCCAGGCTCCATTCCGTGTTCTCAGGGCAGTGCTCTGTATTCTCAGGGCTGTTGTTCGTGTTCTTAGGGCTGTGTTATGTCTTCTCAGGGCTGTGTTAGGTGTTCTCAGGGCTGTGCTCTGTGTTCTTATATCTGTGTTCCTTTTCATGGAGATTTGCTATGTGTTTTCAGGTGTGTGTTTCATGTCCTCAGGGCAGTCAGTCCTCTGTATTCTCAGGGCTGTGTTCTGTTCTCCCAGGTGGACTATGTATTTTCAGAGATGTGTACTGTGTTCTCGGGGCTGTGCTATGTGTTCTCAGGGCTGCATTCCACATTCGCAAGGCTGTGTGCGATATTTTTAGCACTGTTCCATGTTGTCAGGGCTTTGCTCTATACTCTCAGGGCTGTGGAACGTGTTCTCCGGGATGTACTCTGTATTTCCAGGGCTGTGTTCCATGGTCTCAGGGTTTTACTCTGTAATCTCAGGGCTGTGCTCCATGTTTCCAGGGCTGTGCTCTCTATCCTCAGGGCTATGGTCCATGTTCTCAGGGCAGAAATCTTTATTCTCATGGCTGCGATCCGAGTTCTCAGGGCTATGTTCTGTATTCACAGGGCTATTTTGCATGTTCTCAGGGCTGTGTTCTGCATCCTCATGGCTGTGTTTCGTGTTCTCAAGGCTGGGCTCTGTATTCTCAGGGCTGTGTTTCCTGTTCTCAGTGTTATGCTCTGTATTCTCAGAGCTGCATACCGTGTTCTCAGGGATGTGCTCTGTGTTCTCAGGGCATTGCCCTGTTTTCTCGGGGCTGTGTGCCATGTTCTCAGGGCTGTGCTCTGATTTCTCACAGCTGTGTTTCATGCTCTCAGGGCTATGCTCTGTATTCTCAGGGCTGTTTTTCATGTACTCTGACTTTTTGTGTTCTCTGGGCTGTTTCTTTTTTCTGGGCTGTGCTCTGTATACCCAGAGCTCTGTTCCTATTTTCAGGGCCGTGCTTTGTCTTCTCAGGGCTGTGATCAGTGTTCTCAGGGCTGTGCTTTGTTCTCATGCCTGTGTTACATTTCGTGGAGATGTGCTGTGTTTTAGGGCAGTCCTCCATGTTCTCAAGACTTTTCCTTGTTCTCAGAGCTGTACTCTGTATTCTCAGTGTTATGTTCCATGTTCTCAGCTCTGTGCTCTCTGTTCTCAGGCTGTGTTCATTGTTCTCAGGGTTGTGTTAGGTGTTCTCAGGGCTGTGCTCTGTGTTCTTGTGGCTGTTGTCTGTTTTTGCAATGCTGTGCAATGTGTTCTCTGGGCTGTGTTCCATGTTCTCAGGGCTGTGCTCTGTGTTCTCATCACTGTGTTCTTGTCCCTAGGTCTGTGTTCCGTGTTCTCAGTGCTGTGCTCTGTATTCTCTGGGCTGTGTTCCGTGTTAGTGCTGTGTTCTGTGTTTTCAGGATCTAATCGGTGTTCTCAGGGCTGTGCTCTGTATTGTCAGGGCTGTGGTTCATGTTCTCAGGGCTGTGCTATATCTTCTCAGGGCTGTGTTCAGTGTTCTCAGTGCTATACTCTGTGTCCTTAATTCTGTGTTCCAGGTTCTCAGTGTTGTGCTCTGTATTCTCGGGACTGTGTTCTGTGTTCTCAGCTCTGTGCTCTCTGTTCTCAGGCTCTGTTCTGTGTTCTCATGGCTTTGCTCTGTAGTCTCAGGGCTGTGGTCTAAGTTCTCAGGGTTTTGTTCCATGTTTTCATCGCAGTGCTCTGTGTTCTAAGGCTGTGTTCCATATTCTCAGGGCTGTGCTCTGTGTTCTCAGGTCTGCGTTCCATGTTCTCAGTGCTATTCTCTGTGTTCTGTATTCCCAGGGCTGTGAAATGTGTTCTCAGGGCTGTGCTCTGTATTCCAAGAGCTGTGTCCCGTGTTCTCAGGGCAATGTTCTATGTTCTCAGTGCGTTGCTGTTTTCTCATGGCTGTGTTCATGTTCTCATGGCTGGGCTCCAATTCCTCAGAGCTGTGTTCCATGCTCTCAGGCCAGGGCTCTGTATTCTCAGAACTGTATGTCATGTACTCAGAACTGTGTTCTGAGTTCTCAGGACTGAGATCTGTGTTCTCAATGCTGTGCTCCAAGTACTTAGCGCTGTCATCTGTGTTCTAGGTGCTGTCTTCTGTGTTCTCAAGGCTGAGTTCCATTTTCTCAGGGCTGTGTCCTGTGTCTCAGGGCTGTGCTCTGTATGCTCAGGTTTGTATTTCGTGTTCTCATCGTTGTGCTTTGTGTTCTCAGGTCTATGCTTCGTGTTCTCAGAGATGTACTGTGTGTTTTCAGGGCTATATTTCCAGTCCTCAGAACACGGAACACAGTCCTCAGAACACGGAACACAGGCCCAACAATACAGATTATACACCTGAGAAAATGGAACACAGCCATAAGAATACAAAGCACAGCCCTGAGAACATTGAAAATAGCCCTGTAATACATAGCATAGCCCTGAGAACTCGGAAGACAGCCCTGAGAAATGATTTGTGCTCTTGGAACATGGAACGTAGCCCTGAGAATATAGGGCACAACCCTGAGAACACTGAACAGAGCCCTGAGAATACAGAGTACAGCCCTAAATATACAGAACACAGCCCTGCAGCCCTTAGAACATGGAACATAGTCCCGAGAATACAGAGCACAGGTGTGAGAACACGGAACACAAACATGAGAATACAGCACAAGGCCTTGAGAACATTGAAAACAGCTTTGTCAGATTTGGATTAAAGATGGAGGCTAACAGCTTCCCTGCAACTGGGCACGGGAAATCTGGGGAGACAAGACTCCAGACATCTCTGGCTGGTGGGATCTGCCTACGATCATCCCTTTGAGGATACATGGTCAATCAGAAATGGTAATAATGAAATAAAAACAGACCCCCTCAGAAATAAAAAAAAATTCTTAATGAATACTACAAGAAACTTTACTCTCACAAATTTGAAAATCTGAAAGAAATCGACAAATACATGGAAGCACGCCACCTACCAAGACTTAGCCAGAATGAAGTGGAAATGTTGAACAGGCCTACATCAAGTTCTTAAATAGCATCAAGTATACAAAATCTCCCTAAAAAGAAAAGCCCAGGACCAGATGGCGTCACGTCAGAATTCTACCAAACCTTTAAAGAAGAACTAGTACCTATACTATTAAATCTCTTCCAAAATATACAAAAAGAAGGAATATTACCCAACACATTCTACGAAGCAAACATCACCTTGATCCCCAAACCAGGGAAAGACCCAAATAGAACACAAAATTATAGACTAATATCACTAATGAATATAGATGCTAAAATACTCAATAAGATCCTAACAAACAGAATCCAACAACACATCAAAAAAATTATACACCATGACCAAGTCAGATTTATCCCAGGGTCTCATGGTTGGTTCAATATACATAAATCTTTAAATGTAATTCAACACATAAACAAACTTAAAAATAAGGACCATATGATTCTTTCAATTGATGCAGAAAAAGCTTTTGGTAATATCCAGCATCCCTTCATGATCAGAACACTTAAGAAAATTGGTATA
>CAUYPK010116795.1:0-51702 GCA_963574355.1 Loris lydekkerianus | reverse complement strand
TGAACCAGCCTTGAGACCCTGGGATAAAACCGACTTGGTTATGATGTATAACTTGCTTGATGTGTTGCTGGATTCTGTTTGTTAGGATCTTGTTGAATATTTTTGCATCTATATTCATTAATGATATTGGTGTATAATTTTCTTTTCTTGTTGGGGCTTTTCCTGGTTTGGGGATCAGGGTGATGTTTGCTTCATAGAATGTGTTGGGTAGTCTTCCTTCTTTTTCTACATTTTGGAACAGGTTGAGTAATATAGGTACTAATTCCTCTTTAAAGGTTTGGTAGAACTCTGAGGTGAAGCTACCTTGTCCTGGGCTTTTCTTTTTAGGGAGGTTTTGTATGGCTGATGCTATTTCAGAACTTCATATGGGCCTGTTCAACATTTCCACTTGATTCTGGCAAAGTCTTGGAAGGTGACGTGCTTCCAAGTATTGGTCAATTTCCTTCAGATTTTTATATTTCTGATAATAAAGTTCCTTGTAATATTCATTAAGGATTTTTTGAATTTCTGAGGAGTCTGTTTTTATTTTGTATTTGTTGTTTCTGATTGATAACATTAGAGATTTTACTCTTTTTTTCCTGGTTAGGTTAGCCAAAAGCTTATCTATTTTATTGACTTTTTCAAAAAACCAACTTTTTGATTTATCGATCTGTTTTATAATTCTTTTGTTTTCAATTTCATTTAATTCTGCTCTAATTTTGGTTATTTCTTTTCTTGTACTGGGTTTGGGGTTGGAATGTTCTTCCTTTTCCAGTTGCTTGAGATGTCCCATTTAGTTATTAATTTCCTCTCTTTCCGTTCTCTTGAGGAAGGCTTGCAGTGTTATAAATTTCCTTCTTGGGACTACCTTTAGGGTATCCCAGAGATTCTGATTATTCGTGTCTTCATTGTCATTTTATTCCCAAAATTTGTCAATTTCCTTCTTAATCTCATCTCTGACCCAGCTATTATTCAGTATAAGGTTATTTAACTTCCATGTTTTTGTATGAGTATGCAGATTTCTGTTGTTACTGAGCTCAACTTTTATTCCAGATACAAGGAATAATTTCTATTCCTTTAAATTTACTGAGGTTAGACTTGTGACTGAAGATGTGTTTGATTTTGGAGAATGTTCCTTGGGCTGATGAGAAGTATTTGTATTCAGTTTTGTTGAAAGGAAATATTCTGTAGATGTCTGCTAAATCCAAATGTTGGATGGTTAGGTTTAAATCTAAAATTTTTTTGCTCAGCTTCTTATTTGAAGATCTCTCCAACACTGCCAAAGGAGTGTTGAAATCTCTGACTATTATGGAGCTGGAGGAAATCAAGTTGCTCATGTCAGAGTTTCTCTTATAAATTGAGGTGCATTCTGGTTGGGTGCATAAATATTAATAATTGAAATCTCATCATATTGAGTATTACACTCCACAAATATGAAGTGACCATTCTTATCCTTTCTTACTTTTGTTGGTTTAAAGCAGGGGTGGCGAACAAGGTAACAAAAAACACCTGACTGAGCATGTTATATTATGTGTTTAATATATTATTGTTAAAATTATATGCTTTTGTGTAGTGTTTGTCTGTTTTGGCAGGTCACTGCGTGGTGTGGCTCTCTGACTCTCACAGTTTAAAATTTTGGCTCTTTGTGTTGAACTTGTTCGCCACCCCTGATCTAGATTATACTGAAAGAAAAGAGGGGAGGGAGATCTAAATACACTCTCCTGAAATGCTTAGGAGCCTGGAGAGAAAAGATTATCTAGCAGAATAAATTTATCTCCTTTTTTTTTTTTTTTTTTTGGAGACAGCATCTCCATCTAGGTAGGGTGCCCAAGGGCTATGATGTCACACCTCACAGCAACCTTAAACTCTTGGGCTCAAGCAATTCTCTTGTCTCAGCCTCCCAAGTAGCTGGGATTACAGGTGCCGGCCACAATGCCTGGCTATTTTTTAGAAACGGGGCCTCGTTCTGGCTCAGGCTGGTCTGGAACCCGTGAGCTCAGGCTCTCCACCTCCCTCGGCCTCCCAAGTGCTAGGATTACAGGCCCAGCCATTTAGCTCCTATTCTAAAAATAAGTTAGTCTAGGGTCAGGACAAGTTGTAGACATTGGCTCTTCCTAGTACCACCTGGTGGATGAAAAGAAACTAATACATAGGCTCCTGAGCCATGAAGGTAAATGGTCAGTCCTAAAATAACTTATTTCTAGATCCTAGAATCTTTGCTATTTGCACATTAGAAGGGAATCACATGCAAGAGGCAGGGAAATGCCAAATAAACACCCATAGGAAAGCCAGGGACTAATTTACTTCACCATAAGCTACAAGGGTCCATTTTGGAAGCTGGGCGCAGTGGCTCATGCCTGTAATCCTAGCACTCTGGGAGGCCGAGGTAGGTAGATCACTTGAGCTCAGGAGTTTGAGAGCAGCCTGAGCAAGAAAGACTTCCATCTCTACTAAAAAATAGAAAAAGAGAAGAAGAAAAACCTAGCCAGATGTGGTGGCAGGAGCCTGTAGTCCCAGCAACTGATGCAAGAGGATCTCTTACGCCCAAGAGTTTCAGGTTGCTGTGAACTAGGCTTATGCCACCACTCTCTACCCAGGGAAACAGAGAGAAACCCTGTCTCAAATCAAAAACAAAAACAAGGGTCCGTTTTGGAAGTACATAAGTAAACTAATATACCTTTATCTGACCCATCCCAAATATAGGAACCAGAAAGAGAACACGTGTTAAGTACTTCAGTCCCTCAGCATTGATTGTATAATATCACTGGCTTTCAAACTTTTCTTTTTTTTTTTTTGCAGTTTTTGGCCGGGGCAAGGTTTGAACCCGCCACCTCCAGTGTATGGGGCCAGTGCCCTACTCCTTTGAGCCATAGGCGCCCCCCTCAAACTTATTTTTCATATATACATACATACACACACATATATAACACATACATATATAGTATTACTTTTTTTTTTCTTTTTTTGACAGAGCCTCAAGCTGTGGCCCTGGGTAGAGTGCTATAGCATCACAGCTCACAGCAACCTCCAACTCCTGGGCTTAAGGGATTCTCTTGACTCAGCCTCCTAAGTAGCTGGGACCACAGGCACCCAGCACAATGTCATGCTATATTTTGGTTGTAGATGTCATTGTTGTCAGGCCCGGGCTGGATTTGAACCTGCCAGCTCTGGTGTATGTGGCTGGCACCTTTAGCCACTTGAGCTACAAGCACCGAGCCCTGTATTACTTATTATACCACATATAGTCACAACGTCACCTAACAAGGGAGATGTATTTGAGAAATATATTGTTAGGCGCTCTCGTTGTTGTGGGAACATCACAAGGTGTGCTCACACAAAGCCAGATGGTCGACTATCAGCCCAGTGCTAGGGGCCGCCCAGTGCTCCTAGACTACCAATTGCACAGCATGTTACTGTACTGAATACTGTAGGGAGTTGTAATATTTGTTGTAGTTGCGATTGTAACACAATGGCAAATATTTACATACCTAAACACATCTAAACATAGAAAAAGTACAGTAGGGCAGCACCTGCGGCTCAGTGGGTAGGGCACCAGCCCCATATACCGAGGGTGGAGGGTCCAAACCCGGCCCCAGCCAAACTGCAACAAAAAATAGCCTGGCATGTGGTGGGTGCCTGTAGCCCCAGCTACCCAGGGGGCTGAGGCAAGAGAATGGCCTAAGCCCAGGAGCTGGAGGTTGCTGTGAGCTGTGTATTTTCACTGCACTCTAATGTGGGTGATAAAGTGAGACTCTTTCTCTAAAAAAAAAAAAAAAAAAAAAAAAAAAGTACTGTAAAAATGCAGTACAAATGATAAAAAAAATAGTACATCTGGATAGGGCACTCACCATGAATGGAGCTTGCAGGACTAAAAGCTGCTCTGGGAGTCAGTGAGTGAGTGAGGAGTAAATGGCAGGCCTAGGACATTATTGTTACTGTAGACATTATAAACACCATATATCTAGGCTACAATGAATTTATCTTTTTTTTTTTTTTTTTTTGAGACAGAGTCTCACTTTGTTGCTCTTGGTAGAGTGCTGTGGTGTCCTAGCTCACAGAAACCTCAAACTCTTGAGGCCAAGCAATTCTCTTGCCTCAGCCGCCCAAGTAGCTGGGACTACAGGTGCCCACAACACCCAGCTATTTTTTAGAGACGGGGGTCTTGCTCTTGCTCTGGCTGGTCTGGAACCATGAGTTCAGGCAATTTATACACCTTGGCCTCCCAGAGTGCTAGGATTACAGGCGTGAGACACCATACCCGGCCTAAATTATCGTCTTTTAAATTTTTCTTTCAGAGACCAGGAGTGGTGGCCCACACCTATAATCCTACCACTCTGGGAGGCTGAGGTGGGAGGATAAGCTCATGAGGTTAAGACCAGGCTGAGCAAAAATGAGACCCTGTCGCTACTAAAAATAGAAAAACTGAGCCAGGAGGATCACTTGAGCCCAACAGTTGGAGGTTGCTGTGAGCTATGACGCCACAGGACTCTACCCAGGGTGACAGCTTAAGACTGTTATCAATAAATAAATAAATAAATAAATAAATGTTTTCTTTCTTCAATAATAAATTAACCTTAGCTTGTCTGCAGAATATGCTTAGAGGGAAAAAAAAGAAAAAAGACCTTAACCCTAGCTTACTTATAAACTTTTTAACTTTGCCAGGCAAGGTGGTTCATGCCTGTAATCCTAGCACTATGGGAGACCGAGGTAGGGGGACTGCCTGAGCTCATAGGTTCAAGACTAGCCTGAGCCAGAGTGAGACCTCATCTCTAAAAAAAATAGCTGGGCATTGTGGCAGGAGCCTGTAGTCCCTGCTAACTGGGAGGCTGAGACAAAAGAATCAATCCCGGCTCAGCACTTGTAGCTCAAGTGGCTAGGGTGCCAGCCACATACACTGGAGCTGTCGGGTTTGAATCCAGCTCGGGCTGGCCAAACAACTGCAATTAAAAAATAGCCAGGCATGGCGGTGCTTGTGGCTCAAAAGAATAGGGCACCGGCCCCATTTGCTGGAGGTGGCAGGTTCAGGCCCAGCCCTGGCCAAAAACTGCCAAAAAAAAAAAAAAAAAGCCAGGCATTGTGGCGGCTGCCTGAATTCCCAGATACTTGGGAGGCTGAGGCAAGAGAATCACTTAAGCCCAAGCTCAACTCCTGACGCCACTGTACTCTATCCACAGCGACAGCTTGAGACTCTGTCTCAAAAAGAAAAAAGAATCCATCACCGAGCCCAATAGTCTGAGTTTGCTGTGAGCTATTATGCCATGGCACTCTCCCAAGGGTGACAAAGTGAGACTCTGGCTCAAAAAATAAATAAATAATTAACTTTTTAATTTTTCTGACACTTTTATAATAACGCCTAATTTAGAACACACACATGCTATATAACTATACAAAAGTATTTATTTATTTCTATAAAAAAATTTTTTTGTAGAGATAGAGTCTCACTTTATTGCCGTTGGTACAGTGCTGTGGCGTCACAGCTCACAGTAACCTCCAACTCCTGGGCTTAAGCAATTGTCTGCCTCAGCCTCCCAAATAGCTGGGACAACAGGTGCCCGCCACAACACCCAGTATTTCTTTGTTGATTATAGTTGTTGTTGTTTGGCAGGCCTGGGCTGGATTTGAACCCGCCAGCTCTGGTGTATGTGGCTGGCGCTTTAGCTGCTTGAACTATAGGCACTGAGCTTATTTTTAAAAATTATACATTTTCAGCAGGGCAGGGTGGCTTACACCTGTAATCCTAGCACTCTGGAAGGCCAAGGTGGGTGAATTGCCTGAGCACAGGAGTTTGAGACCAGCCTGAGCAAGTGCAAGACCCTGTGTCTACTAAAATAAAAACTAAGGCAAGAAGGTCACTTGAGCCCAAGAGTTTGAGGTTATTGTAAGATGACTCCACAACACTCTACCAAGGGTGACAAAGTGAGCCTCTGTCTCAAAAAAAAAAAAAAAAAAAAAAAAAAAAATTATGTTTTTTGCCTTTTAAACTTTTTTGTTAAAAACTAAGACACAGGCTCAGTGCCTGTAGCACAGTGGTTATGGCACCAGCCACATACACCCAGTTGGCGTGTTTGAACCTGGCCGAGGCCAGCTAAACATCAATGACAATTGCAACAAAAAATAGCTGGGTGCTGTTGTGGGCGCCTGTAGTCCCAGCTACTCAGGAGGCTGAGACAAGAGAATCACTTGGGCCCAAGAGTTTGAGGTTGCTATGAGCTGGGACACCCTACCCACTACCAAGGGTGATATAGTGAAACTGTCTCAAATAAATAAATAAATAAATACCAGGACACAACACACGTTAGCCTAGGCCTACACATGGTCAGGATCAGCAATATCAGTACTATCTTCCACCTCCCATATCTTGTCCCACTGGAAGGTCTTCAGGGGCAAAAACAGAGCTATCATCTCCTATGATAATAATGCCATCTTCTGGACTAATTCCTAGAGAATCTGCCTGATTTATAGTTTATTTATAGCCTGTTTATAGTTAAAAAATTTTTGGCCTGGCAAACAACCTCCCTCATCAATAATTATCTTCCAATGTCTTGGGAAAAATCATTTGTAGCATGAACATCAGCACTCGCTGCTTTACCTTGAACTTTAATACCACGCACATTTTCCCTTTTTCAAAGCAATTGAATCATCCCCTACACACAACAAATTCTTCATTGCAATCACCTTCGCTTGCTGTACAAGCAGCTTTTAAATAATTGAAAAGGCTTTTCTTGCACTGAAGAAAGACCGGCAGGCATATTATGCTGATTTTGGTCTTCTATCCAAATTAACAGCCTTTCCATCTAGATAATCAAACCACCACCTTGCTTGATAATCATTGTAGCATTCATTGGGGTATGGCCTTTCACATGCTCCATTACTCTACCTTTGTCTTTAAAACTGTTGCAACTGTTGACCAACTGTAAGCAAACGCTGTGCCAATGGATGATGGAGTTTCACCTTTCTCTCATCTCTTCATTATTTCTACCTTATTTTCCAGGAGATGGTACTTTTCTCTATCATATCACCTGCACTTGCATCAGATTTGTTTCAGAGGCATTGCTCCAGGGTGAAGACAAAAATGTCGCTGATTTTGGCGGTGCCCGTAGCTCAGTGGGTAGAGTGCCGGCCACATACACCGAAGCTGGTGGGTTCAAACTCGGCCGGAGCCAACCAAACAATGACAACTGCAACAAGAAAATAACCGGGCATTGTGGTGGGTGCCGCCTGTGGTCCCAGCTACTTGGGAGGGTGAGGCAAGAGAACTGCTTAAGCTCAAGAGTTTGAGGTTGCTGTGAGCTGTGAAGCTCCAACACTCTACTGAGGGTGACACAGTGAGCTGTCTCAAAAAAAAAAGTCACTGATTTTAAAATGTGATGACAGTATATAGGGTTACAGTAATAACAAGAGCCAATTCCCTGTAATGTCCAATACTAGGAAGCAGAGCCAGAAGAGGGGGGTCACCCCATCAGTATGACCACTGTAACTTTTCAACAAGCACAGCGACTTTGCTATGCTGTAACTAACCTTGAACCGTGCCTGGTCCTTTTTGTGCCTAGCGGTTTGGGACGCTCTGCTGTATCATACTGTGATAACCTCTGCTTGTAAATGCAATTTAAGTCAGTTGTTTGTAATCTCAGGGACTTAGTGTATAGTTGTAGTTGTAGCATAGAGTTTGAACAAAGTTAGAGAATGGAAAAAAATGATGCTGGAATTAAGTAGGGCCAGATTATGCGGGACCTTACAAGTCAGGCTAAGAACGCCTAACTCCTAGGAGGTGCCTGTGGTTCAGTGGGTAGGGCACTGGCCCCATATAGCAAGGGTGGCAGGTTTGAACCCGGCCCCAGCCAAATTGCAACAAAAAATAGCCGGGGGATGTGGCAGGCACCTGTAGTCCCAGCTACTCAGGAGGCTGAGGCAGGAAAATCGCCTAAACCCAGGAGTTGGAGGTTGCCATGAGCTGAGATGCCATGGCACTCTACCGAGGGCAACAGAATGAGACTGTCTCTAAGAAAAAAAAAAATAGCCGGGCATTATGGCAGGCGCCTGTAGTCCCAGCTACTCAGAAGGCTGAGGCAAGAGAATCGCCTACACCTAGGAGCTAGAGGTTGCTATGGGCTGTGACACCGGGGCACTCTACCAAGGTATACAAAGTGAGACTCTATCTCAAAAAAAAAAAAAAAAAACCAAACAAACAAACAAAAAAAACCTCTGAACTCCTTAGACGGTTCATTACACCTGACTTTCCCCTCGCCTGTCCCTACTCCCAACACTCATCTTCCAGTGCCAAACTTAGGGGACAAAACACCTGCTAGGAGCTGAAAAGAAAGAGGCAATTCCAGAAACTGTCTACTTGAATTTATTCTGGCTCTTAAAAAAAAAAAAAAAAAAAAAAAAAAAAAAAAAGGCAAGGGACGGAGAGGGAAATAACCCCATAAACACTGTAGACAGAAACCAAGACTCCCAGACTTGGGCGTACTCCCTTACCCTCAACCTCAGTTCTCCAAGAGATTCCCACCCACCCGATTTTCTTTTAAACAAGACACCCCAATCAGCAGCAAAGGTACCTGGGGTAGTCACTGAGATTGTGAACACTGGGAATGGAAGAGGGAAAGTCCAAAAAGTAGAAGTTAGGGAGAAAAGGGAAGGAAGGAAGGAGAGGCTAGGCTCTGGGGGGCAGAGTTGGGCTGCAAGAGCCTGAAGTGAGCCAGTATGGGAGCTACCCCTCCTGGCTGCCAGCACCCACATTACCCCCAACTCCAGAGAACCCCCATGGTTTGTTCTGCAGTTCATTCCCTATTTCCCAAAGGCCTCAGAGGCCTAGCTCCAAGTCCTCTAGCTCCTCTTCCAGCGCCCTCCTCCTTGCTAGCTTCTCCAGCTGCTCTTTGCTGGGCTGGCTGACTTCCCCAGCCTGGATCCGTTGCTGCAGCTCTTCTACTTGCCGAAGCTTCTTCTTTATGTTCTTTATCTTCTTGGCTTTCTCACTGGTGGCAGCTGAGTCAGGCTGGTCAGAGGCAGCTGTGGGGGCTGCCCGGGAGCCCTGTGGAGCACTGGGGAAATGGGCTGTCTCTCCCAGGGACACCTTCTCAAGAGTCCGGCTCAAGGCCTCTGCCTCTCCTTTCTCTTGCTGCTGCCGCCTCTTCTCCTTCCGCTTCAGATTGCGTTTGGCTGTCTTAGAGAGGCCTGGTTCTCCACCTTCAGGCCTGGATGGGGTGACAGGAGCAGTGGCCTCAGGGCTCAGCCCTGGGGGTAGTTCTGGTTTACTCTTGAAAAACTTCACATACTTGTTTTCATACCTGCAGGAAACAAAAGATGTCAACAGCTGCAAAGATCACCTACATTTTGATCCCTTTTCTTACCCTTCCAATCGCCTCACTCTTATTACATTCCTGCTTCCTTCCTCTCTATGCTCCCTCCCCAACATTCCTCTGCTCTGCAGGAGAGTCCTTAAACCCCAAGAATTTCTGAATGCTATTTGGAGGTTTTGATAAACAGAGGTCCTAGGAAGGGCAGTAGTCACCTATAACCTTCACTCATCCCTGGATCCCAGCCCCTTCATCTCCTTTCTTAGATAGCTGCTCTCCTTCCATTTCTGTAGGGCTCAGGAGAACCTTTCCTGAACTTGTGGCACAAGAATATTCCATCCTTCTGTAGCAAACCCACTAAATATCCCTCCTCAAGCCTGACAACGCACACTGGGACCTCTTCCTGCGGTACATAGCCTTCTTTCACCCTCCGCTGCTTGCGCCAGGTCCCGTCAGGTCGCTGTGTTGAAGCGATGTACTTGCCTAAAATGAGAAAAATTAAGTTGGAGAGTTATTCTCTTTCTTACTTTCAAACATTTTTCAAGATGAGAGAACAATGCACGAATGTACATATATTTGCTCAGAACCTGTCTCCACCAAATGTAACTATTAAGGTGCCTTTTTTCATATTAATCCCCAAGCCCTCCCCATCATTATTTACGGAGTGCCTTATACACTCCGTAAATACACTTATACACTCCGTACAACACACCATTCTTTCCCTTAAGGAGCTTCTATTATTGTAATTTATTTGGCAGGACAGGATATGCACAGAGGAAAAAATTATTTACTTCTTTTATTTCTTTTGAGACAGAGTCTCACTCTGTTGAACTGGGTAGAGTGCTGTGGCATCATCATAGCTCATAGTAACCTCAAATTCTTAAGCTCAAGAGATACTCTTGCCTCAGCCTCTTTCTTTTTTTTTTTTTCCTCTTTCTTAAGTAGCTGGGACTACAAGTGCCTGCCACTATGCCTGGCTAGTTTTTTCTATTTTTTAGGAGAGACTGAGTCTTACTCTTGCTCAGTTCGTCCCCAACTCCTGAGCTCAGGTGATCGGCCTTCCAGAGTGCAAGAATTACAATCATAAGCCACTGCGCAGGGTGGAAAAATATGTATTTATTTTTTGTTTAACAGACCCAAGCTGGGTTCGAACCCACCAGCCCTAGAGCATGTAGCCAACGCCTTAAGCCTGGAAAATATTTTTAAAACACATGGCAAGCTGGGCACAGTGGCTGATGTCAATAATCCCAGCACTTTAAGAGGCTGAGGTGGGTGAACTGCCTGAGCTCATGGGTTCAAGACCAGTCTGAGCCAGACCAAGACAAAAAATAGCTAGCCAGTTCCAGCTACTCAGGAGGCTGAGGCAAGAGAATCACTTGAACCCAAAAGTTTGAGGTTGCTGTGAGCTATGACACCATGGCACTGTACTGAGGGTGAAAAAGTAGAGTCTGTCTCAAAAAAAAACAAATAAAAAATAAAACACATGGGGCAGCGCCTGTGGCTCAGTGGGTAGAGTACCAGCCCCATATAACGAGGGTGGCGGGTTTGAACCCGGCCCTGCCCAAACTGCAACAAAAAATAGCCAGGCATTGTGGTGGGCACCTATAGTCCCAGCTATTCGGGAGGCTCAGGCAAGATAATCGCCTAAGTCCAGGAGTTGGAGGTTGCTGTGAGCTGTGATGCCACAGCACTCTACCAAGGGTGATAAAGTGGGACTCTGTCTCTAAAATAAATAAATAAACATAAATAAATAAAACACATGGTAATAAGCATGGGAACATGAAAGGCAGTAAACGAACAAGAGGCTAAAAGGGGTAAAAACAAGAACCACAGGAAGGGTAAATGACCAGAGAAGATGTTATAGAGAAGGGAAAATTTTATTGAGATGGATCTTGGAAAAAAAGGGACAACTTTTAGGAATCCATATTATAGATACATAAACATGGTATATAAGGATATATGTAGAGAATGTTTATTGATACATGATTTAAATTTGCAAAAAGCTGGGTGGCACATGTGGCTCAGTGAGTAGGGCACTGGCCCCATATACCAAGGGTGGCAGGTTCGAACCTGGCCCTGGCCAAACTGCAACAAAAAAATAGCCAGAAAGGGAAAAAAAAAAGAAAAATAGCCGGGAGTTGTGGCGGGCGCCTGTAGTCCCAGCTATTCCTCTGGAGGCTGAGGCAAGAGAATTGCCTAAGCCCAAGAGCTGGAGGTTGCTGTGAACTGTGATGCCACGACACTCTACCAAGGGCAATAAAGTGAGACTCTGTCTCAAAAAAATAAATAAATAAATTTGCAAAAAGCTGAAAGCAACTTAGAGTGGCCATCAATAAATGATAAAATAGATTTGCTTTATCCCCACAGTGTAACACTATAGAGCTATTAAAAAGAATATTATGGCTCAGCACCTATAGCTCAATTGGCTAAGGCGCCAGCCACATACAACATAGCTGGCGGGTTCGAATCCAGCCAGGGCCTGCCAAACAACAATGACAACTACAGCCAAAAAATAGGCAGGCGTTGTGGCAGGCGCCTGTAGTCCCAGCTACTTGGGAGGCTGAGGCAAGAGAATCACTTAAGCCCAGGAGTTGGAGGTTGCTGTGAGCTGTGATGCCACAGCACTCTACCCAGGGTGACAGCTTGAGGCTGTCTCAAAAAAAAAAAAAAAAAAAAAGTTAGGGGCCAGACACAGAAGACCAGCCTAGACAACATAGGGAGACCCCCATCCCTACAAAAATATTCTTTAAAAATTAGCCAGAAAGGGCTCAGCACCTGTAGCACAGCGGTCATGGTGTCAGCCACATGCACTGAGGCTGGCAGGCTAGAACCAGGCCCAGGCCAGTTAAGTAACAATGACAACTGCAAGAAAAAAATAGCCGGAAGTTGTGGCACGCGCCTGTAGTCCTAGCTACTTGGGAGGCTGAGGCAAGAGAATTGCTTGAGCCCAAGAGTTTGAGGTTGCTGTGAGCTGTGACACCACGCATTCTACAGAGGGTGATAGTGAGACTCCATCCAAAAAAAAAAAAAAAAAATTAGCCAGAAAGGCTGGGCATGATGGCTCATACCTATAACCCTAGCACTTTGGGAGGCCAAGGTGGGTAGCTTGCTTGAGCTCAGGAGTTCAAAACCAGCCTGAGCAAGAGCAAGACCCTGTCTCTAAAAATAGCCAGCCATTGTGGTGGACGCCTGTAGTGCCAGCTACTCAGGAGGCTGAGGCAAGAGAATAGCTTGAGGCCAAGAGTTTCAGGTTGCTGTGAGCAGTGAGGCCATAGCACTCTACCAAGGGCAACAAAGCCAGACTGTGTCTCAAAAAAAGGCAAATTAGGGCAGTGCCTATGGTTCAGCGGGTAGGGTGCCGGCCCCATATACTGAGGGTGGAGGGTTCTAGCCAGGCATTGTGGCAGGTATCTGTAGTCCCAGCTACTTGGGAGGCTGAGGCAAGAGAATTGCCTAAGCCTGGGAGTTGGAGGTTGCTGTGAGCTGTGATGCTACAGTACTCTACCGAGGGCGATAAAGTGAGACTCTGTTTCTACAAAAAAAAAAAAAAAAGAAAGAAAGAAAGAAAGAAAGAAAGAAAGCCAAATTAGCTAATGTAGTAGTGCATTCCTGTAGTCCCAGCTACTGAGGAGGCTGACACAGGAGAATAGCTTCAGCTGAGGAGTTTGAGGTTGTAGTGAACTATGACCACACTGCAGCCCACTGTACTCTGGGCAACAGAGCAAGACCCTGTCTCAAACAAACAAACAACAACAACAACAAAAAAAAAAAACAATTGAGAGACTCTGTGGAAGGAAGACTTAAGATTAAAGCTGGGCTTTGAAAAAATGTCAAACTGGGTGGCACCTGTGGCTCAGTGGGAAGGCACCGGTTCCATATACCAAGTGTGGCGGGTTCGAACCTGACCCTGGCCAAACTGCAACAAAAAATAGCTGGGCGTTGTGGTGGCCGCCAATAGTCCCAGCTACTAGGGAGACAAGAGAATCACCTAAGCCCAGGAGCTGGAGGTTGCTGTAAGCTGTGATGACACAGCACTCTACCAAGGGTGATAAAGTGAGACTCTGTCTTTAAAAACAAAAGAAAGGCTCGGCACCTGTGGCTCAAGCGGCTAAGGCACCAGCCACATACACCTGAGCTGGCGGGTTCGAATCCAGCCTGGGCCTGCCAAACAATAATGACGACAGCAACCAAAAAATAGCTGGGCATTGTGGCGGGTGCCTGTTGTCCCAGCTACATGGGAGGCTGAGGCAGGAGAATCGCTTGAGCCCAGGAGTTGGAGGTTGCTGTGAGCTGTGATGCCACAGCACTCTACCCAGGGTGATAGCTTGAGGCTCTGTCTCCAAAAAAAAGGTCAAACTATAGCAAATGAAATGGGCAGCCATTACCAGAGAGGCAGCAGCCAAAATGAAGTTCAATCCCTTTCTGACTTTGGACCAAAGCAAAAACAGTAAAAGACATTTCAATGCACCTCCCCACATTCGCAGGAAGATTATGTCTTCCCCTCCTTCCAAAGAGCTGAGACAGAATACAATGTTTGATCCATGCCCATCCAAAAGGATGATGAAGTTCAGGTGGTAATTACTAGATTTAAACTGGACAAAGACCGCAAAAAGATCCTTGAACAAAAAGCCAAATCTTGTGAAGTAGGAAAGGAAAAGGCCAAGTACAAGGAAGAAACAATCGAGAAGATGCAGGAATAAAATAATCTTATATGCAACTTTCATTAAACACTGCTAAAATGAAAAAATAAATAAATGAAATGAAAAAAGGAGACAGAATAGTTAGAAGTTCATTCTAAGGCCAATGGTGGTGGATTGCTTGAGCTTAGGAGATCAGCCTGAGCAAGAACAAGACTCCTGTCTCTAAAAATTAGCCAGGTATTGTGGCAGGGGCTTGTTTTCCCAGCTACTCAGAAGGCTGAGGCAAAAGAATTGCTTTAGCCCAAGAGTTTGAGGTTGCTGTGAGCTATGATGATGCCAGGGCACTCTACCTGGGGTGACATAGTGAAAATCTGTCTCAAAAAATGTTCATTCTAAAACAAAAATTCAGACACAGGCATATAAATGGCATTTTCAGGAGATAGCAAGTAGACCAGTCTCAGTCAGAGAGAGGACTGATGTAATGAGGGGAGAATGTTCACACCTTGAACATGCCTGAGTTAAGGAGTTTAACACCTGGCATATGGCATGCATTCAATGAATATTTATTAAATGAATAAAGCCTTCATTCAAAGTACTGTTTTAGGGTTTTGGATAAATGAACAAATCCTTTATCCAAAGCAGTGTTTTAGGGCAATTAATCTAGTATGATAAGGGGGTGGAATGGTAAAGAAAAATATTGGAGACTAAGGAAATGGGAAAAAAGACTGCAACAATCCTGGCATAAAGGAATAAAATAGGCTGAACAGTGAGTGGAAAGGAAGCGACTGATGTCAGATACGTTATCGAAGAATCTACAACAACTGGTAATTAACTGACTAGGGGATGAGCAAAAAGGTTAGAAACCAATGGTAATTCAATATATTGTGTTTTAGTAATCCCAATACTAAGAATTGGGCATAAGGAAATAGTAAACACTAAAAACAAAACAATAAAAAAAAAAAAAAAGGAGAAAAGAAAAAAGAAAAAAGAAAGAAAAAGATAATCGTGTAATTATCTTACATGGCTAAAAATCAAAAACTTCACATTCAATTATATAGGAATGGCTAAATATATATAATGGATCTGTTAAAAATAATGCAAAATTTCAAAAAATCATCTAATATGATACAATATAAAACACAATAAAATTATATATGCCATGATTCCAACTATTAAATGTTATATTTATAATTTTAGAAAAGAATACAAAATAATGAAAATGTTGGCTTGGCACCGGCCACATACACTGAGGGTGGTGGGTTCGAACGCAGCCTGGGCCAGTTAAACAACAACTACAACCAAAAAATAGGCAGGCATTATTGTGGTGGGCACCTGTAGTCCCAGCTACTCGGGAGGCTGAGGCAAGAGAATCACTTAAGCCCAAGGGTCTGAGGTTGCTGTGAGCTGCGATGCCACAGCACTCTACTGAGGGTGAATAGTGACACTGTCTCAAAAAAAAAAGAAAATGTTATGGTAGGGGTATAAGATTATAAGTAACTTTTCAAAAATTCCCATTAATGTGTTGTTGAACTGTGGGTTTTTTAAATACAGTAGAACCTCAACCTCGCTACACTGACCTCCTCAAGTTGACCTAATTTTTATAGACCAGACATGTACCACATGTACCGATCAGTATAGTAAGCCTAGTTCCTCATGTTGATCACCTCCTGTTTGTTGACCAGTTTGTTACAGTCCTTTGGGTGGTCAACTTACCTAGTACCTACTGTATATGCATTTAAGTTTCAAGCCTAAATGGCTTGGAGAATTATAGGTACACAAAGAAAGTAAAATTCCTTTTGACCATAAAGATTTTGTATGGGACACACGTGCTGTGATCCTTGGAAGAGGAGCAGGGTTTAGACAGGTGGAGGTGGGTATGTGGTTAAGGAAAGAGGAACAAAGGAAGTATCTCAGGCATAAGGACAAGAGCAAAGGCAAACAGAGCTTAAGAATAGAACTCAATTATCACTTTTTGTGACCAAGTTGGAATTGTCATGTCACTGTGTAATTGATTTGCTTTAAAATGAACAATAAATTTAATAATAAAAAGAGCAAAGGCAACAATAAAACTAGTCAGGCCTTTACTTAAAATTCTCCAATTCCTACTGCCCTCAGGGTTTTTATAGGGAGGAGGAAACTACACACAAAAGGCCTTTTTGACCTAAGTCTTGTAGTCTTCAGCCTCTTAGCACCCAGCCATTCATACTCTCTGCTGTAGACACTGAAATAGTCACAAATCTCACCCAAGAGACCTGTCTCCATTCTCTACACCTTTTTGCTTTTGCTTCCCTTGGCTTGGTATAGACTTCCCTTCTTATCTTAGTAAATTCTTTCTGCCTTTTTCTTTTTATTTGGAGACAGCATCTCACTCCATTGCCCTGAGATTGAGTGCTGTGGCACACAGCAACCTCAAGCTCTTGGTTTCATGTGATCCTCATGCCTGAGCTTCTTGAGTAGCTGGGACTACAGGCGTTCACCACATGCCCAGCTAATTTTTCCATTTTTTAGTAGAGACAGGGTCTCACTCTTGCTCAGGCTGGTCTAACTTCTGAGCTCAAGAAATTCCCCCCGCCTTCAGCCTCCCAGCGTGTTAGGATTACAGGCGTGAGCCACCATGCCTGGCCCCTTTCTGCTCTTTAAGTATAAACTCAAGGCAGCCTTCCCTGACCTCCTCAACCCAAACTAGGTTAGAAATTAGTCCTGCCCAGGGCATGATGGCTTATGCCCGTAATCCTAGCTCTCTGGGAGGCTGAGGTGGGTAGATTGAGCTCAGGAGTTTTAGACCAGCTTAAACAAGAGCTAAACAAGTCTGTCTTTTTTTTTTTTTTTTTTAGAGACAAGAGTCTCACTTCGTTGCCCTCCGTAGAGTGAGGTGGCATCACAGCTCACAGCAACCTCCAGCTCTTGGGCTTAGGCGATTCTCTTGCCTCAGCCTCCCGAGTAGCTAGGACCACAGGTGCCTGCCACAATGCCCGGCTATATTTTTGTTGCAGTTTGGCTGGGGCCAGGTTCCAACCTGCCATCTTCGGTATATGGGGCAGGCACCCTACTCACTCACCCACAGGAGCCACCCAACAAGACCTAGTCTTGAAAAATGGCTGAGAGTTGTGGTGAGCACCTGTAGTCCAAGCTACTAAGGAGGCTAAGACAAGAGGATCACTTGAACCTAGGATTTTAAGGTTGCTGTGAGCTACAACACCACACTGAAGGCAACAAAGAAATCTCAAAAATAAATAAATAAATAAATAGGCTTGGCACCTGTGGCTCAAGTGGCTAAAGCGCCAGCCACATACACCTGAGCTGGCGGGTTCGAATCCAGGCTGGGCCTACCAAACAACGTCAGCTGCAACCAAAAAAAATAAATAAATAAAAAAATAAAAAAATAGCCAGGTGTTGTGGCAGGCCGAGGCAAGAGAATCGCTTAAGCCCAAGAGTTGGAGGTTGCTGTGAGCTGTGATTCCATAGCACTCTACCCAGGGCGACAGCTTGAGGCTCTGTCTCTAAATAAATAAATAAAGTTAGCCTTTATTATGCTCTTATGTTTAACGTAATTGTTTGAAAGGAGTGATTGTCTTTTGAACTTTGTAGCAAAGAGCCTGGCCCATAGGAAACATCAAAGATTGAATTCATGAATAAATAAATCTAAGTACCACAATAGAGAATACCAAGAATCCAGTATGTTCTGGGCAAAAAGCATGCAATGGTTAAATCAGCAAGACTATGAAAGGTGTCCAATCTCTACTGAGTTGGGACTGAAGCCTCAGGCTTTGGGAGAACACTGAAGGCAGTAAGAGGTGATCTGCTCAAAGCAATGCTTTAAGATAAACTTGGAAAATGCATACCATAAAGTAAACAAGAGACAATGAAAGTCACACCTTCAATGTGAGATTTGACTTGATGGTCTCTATGGGTATTGAAAGGATAAACTGTCAGGATCCTAAGAATGCCAAGATTCTAATTAGAGAGGAAATAATCAAAACAGTGCCACAGGGGATCTGGTACTTTCAAGTGTATTCTCATTTTCCACAACATACCTGTGAGTAAGTAGCGCACTTGTAATAATATTTATTCACACATGGATTTTAAATGTTTATTACACATTTACTGTCGTGCCAGGCACTGCAACAGGAACTAGGGATACAACAATGAACAAAACAAGCAAGGTTCTTGCCTTCATGGAGCATGAGTTCTGGTTAGGAAGAAAGAAAGATAATACAGGCAGTCCTTGAGTTACCAACTTAATGTACAGCTCACACTTACAGAGGCTACTACAGGTCATAGGTAAATGTACCTGTTCCAACTTACATACAAATTTAACTTAAAACAAACTTACAGAACCTATCTCCTTTGTAACCCAGGGACTGCCTGTAAACAAGAACAAAAGTAAGCTAATGATAACATCAGTTCTGAATGTGGACAATTGGAAAATAAAAACCATTGATAGAAACAAAGTTCAGAGGAAAAGATAATCTTGTGAAAACAACTAATTTTTTTTCTTTTGAAGAAGGGGTCTTGTTCTCTCACCCTGGATAGAGTGTCCAGTGACATCATCATAGCTCACTGCAATCTCAAACTCCTGGGCTAACATAATTCCCCTGCCTCAGCCTCCCAAGTAGCTGGGACTATAGGCATGAGACACCATGCCCAGCAAATGTGTCCATTTTTTGTAGAGATGGGATTTCACTGTAGCTAAGAATGATCTCAAACTCCTGCCTCAGTCTCCCAAAGTGCTATTATGATTACAGGCATAAGCCACAGCACTCAGCCTAATTCAATTCCATATGAGCAGTGTTTTTACATGGAATTAGGGAGAAAGGGACAATCCTAGAAATGTATATGGATTTAAGTTAATTGCATAGTGATAAAGTCGAAGGTTTTTCTTTTTTTTTTTGAGACAGAGTCTCACTTTGTCACCCTAGGTAGAGTGTCATGGCATCACAGCTCACAGCAACCTCCAACTCTTGGGCTTAAGTGATTCTCTTGCCTCAGCCTCCCGAGTAGCTGGGACTACAAGAGCACCCCACAATGCCCGGCTATTTTTTGGTTGTAGTTGTCATTTTTGTTTGGCAGGCCCAGGCTGGATTCGAACCCACCAGCTCAGGTATATGTGGCTGGCGCGTTAGCAGCTTGAGCTACAGGCATCAAGCCTGCAGTTGAAGGTTTAACAGTGGATCTCAACCTGTGGGTGGCGACCCACAGGAACTGTATTAAAGGGCCGCAGCATTAGTAAGGTTGAGAACCACTGGTTTAAGAGGAGTAAAGACAGACTGTGTGGAAAGGCATGCATAACCCTCTGGAATGGCTATCCTTCAGGGAAGCCCTCAGAGATACGAACAGCCAATTCTCACAAAGTATCACCTATTTTATGTTATTGTGGTTCTATCCTCTGGCATTGATGGTACACAGGGCACAATCAAAAAGAAGGGAGAAATTTGGCAGTTCCCACCTCTAGAAATAAAAACCAAGTGCAGAATATCAGGACTTTCAGAAAACATTTTTGAGAGTCAGAAACTACAGACTGGGGACTATGATTATAAGAATTTCTAAAATTATTATTCTCCCATGACTGTTTTATAATCTTCAATCTGTTTCCTTTTATCCATTAGCAATAAAACCTCTGAAACTGGGGCTGGGCTAGGTGGCTCACACCTATAATCCTAGTACTGTGGGAGGCCAAGGCAAGGGGATGGCTTGAGCTCAGGACATTGAAACCATCCTGAGGTAGCGTGAGACCCCATCTCTACTAAAAATAGAAAATTTAGCTGGGTACTGTGGTGGGCACCTATAGTCCCAGGTACTTGGGAAGCTGAGGAAAGAGGATCACTGAAGCCCAAGAGTTTCAGGTTGCTGTAAGCTAGGATGCCAGGCACTCTACCCAGGGCGAGAGAATGAAACTGTCAGCGGGGAGGGGGCCTTAAACTGAAATGGGCTTTGTTTTAGGGTTGCAAGATGACAGTGAGAAGGCAATACAACTACAGGAAGGCTGGGGAGAACTCCAAGGAACAAGGGGTGGTGACTTAAAAACGTGTTCAGTTGGGCCAGGTGCGGTGGCTCACACCTGTAATCCTAGCACTTTGGAAGGCCAAGGCAGGTGGATCGCCCGAGCTCAGGAGTTCAAGACCAGCCAGAGCAAGAATAAGACTCCATCTCTACTAAAAATAGAAAAACTGAGATAAGAGGTTCCCTTGAATCCAAGACTTTGAGGTTGCTGTCAGCTATGACACCAGGGCATTCTACTCAAGGTGATAGAGACTCTGTCTCAAAAAAAAAAAAAAAGGGGGTGGTGGTGGTGGTGGAGTGGGTCTGAGGACCTGCTTCAGAAAAAGAGATCAGATCCAAGTCCTAGACCCAAGTCTAAGGATGATCTCAGAGCCAATAATAACAAGACCTAGATGGAGGTTCCAACATAGAGAAAATATAAAGAGAAGATCAGAGTGGGAGGAATGATCCTGGAAAATGGCTATGATCATTTCCTTCAGGGAATAAAAGATACCAGCAATGATAGGAAATGTTTCATGGGAAAAGAGAATTAGGACAGTGCTAAGCTATGGAGACCAAGAGTTTTAAGTAAAGGCAGGTGATTTTTTTTTTTTTTTTGAGACAGAGCCTCAAGCTGTCGCCCTGGGTAGAGTGCAGTGACAACACAGCTCACAGCAACCTCCAACTCCTGGGCTCAAGCAACTCTCCCACCTGTCTCCCAAGTAGCTGGGACCACAGGTGCCTGCCACAATGCCTGGCCATTTGTTGGTTGTAGTCTTCATTGTTGTTTGGCAGGCCCGGGCTGGATTTGAACCTACCAGCTCAGGTGTATGCCTTAGACACTTGAGCCACAGGCACTGTGCCAGTAAAGGCAGGTGATTAACTGTATTAAATACTGTTTTAAGGGGGCAGGTGCTTAACACCATTCAATACTGTGGAGAGATCAAAGAAAGGAGAACTGAGAAAAAAGTTACTGGTATTGACAATTTGGAAATCCCTGATTATCTCCAAGAATATAGCCCTGGGAAAGTAGGGTGGTCAGAAGCCAGAGTACACATTAATTAAATAATACACATTTATTAAAATCCTCCAATAAGCCTGGGATAGTGGCTCGCACCTATAATCCTAGCACTTTAGAAGGCTGAAGAGGGTGGATTACTTGAGCTTAGAAGGCTGAAGAGGGTGGATTACTTGAGCTTAGGAGTTCAAGACAAGCCTGAGCAAGAGTAAGACCGTCTCTACCAAAAGTAGACAAATCAGCCAGGTGTTGTGGTGGGTGCCTGTGAGTCCCAGCTACTTGGGAGGTCAAAACAAGAGAATTTCTTGAGCCCAAGAGTATGAGGTTACTGTGAGCTATGATGCCATAGTAATCTACCCACCGTGATGGAGTGAGACTGTCTCCAAAAAACAAAAAACAAAAAAGCCTCCAATGAGAAAAGTACTATACTAAGTGCTACAAAAATTATCAAGATAAGCAAGACGGTCCCCTACTTTTAAAAAATTTATAGTCAAGTAAGGAGAAGGTTGCCAAATTAGGCAAGCAAAGAATAGGACAAAAGTAAAAATGTCACAAGTATCATAAAAGACATGGATAAACACTCATAAGAGACCTCAAAGAAAATAAATAGTCACACCCCATTTGATGAGGGAAGGTGACAGGAAATCAAGAAAAGCTTTAAAGAGTAGGTAGCACTGGGCAGTGCCTATGGCTCTGGCCAGAGGAGTAGGGCGCTGGCCAGAGGTCTTGGGTTCAAACTCTGCCCCAGCAAAAAACTGCAAAAAAAAAAAAAAGAGTAGATAGCACTTGCAACTGTAATCCAAGTAACTTGGGAGGCTGAGAAAGGAGGACTGCTTGGATCCAGGAGTTCAAGACCAGCCTGGGCAATATATAAGACCCTGTCTCAACAACAACAACAAAAGACTAGGTAGTAGTAATAGTAACAAAATAGCAGCCAATATTTCTGCCGACACAGAAAAGAAAGGAAAAAAGATACTAAGAGAAAACAATAAGCAACATCACAGCAGTGGAAAATTCACAGTATGTTAAGAATGATTAGGAAGGCTGGGTGCAGTGGCTCACACCTGTAAACTCAGCACTCTGGGAGGCCAAGACAAGTGGATTGCCTGAGCTCACAGGTTCAAGACCAGCCTGAGTAGGAGTGAGACCCCATGTCTAAAACTAGCTGGACATTGTGATGGGCACCTGTAGTCCCACCTACTCGGGAGGCTGAGGCAAGAGAATAGCTGGAGCCCAAGAGTTTGAGGTTGCTGTGAGCTGTGACACCACAACTCTCTACTGAAAGTGACATAGTGAGACTCTGTCTCAAAAACAAAAAAAAACAATGAAATAAGATTTTCATCTAGGAAAGTAAAATTTTTTATTTTTATTTTTTTGAGACAGAGTCTTACTCTGTTGCTCAGACTAAAGTGCCATGGTGTCTGCCCAGCTCACAGCAACTTCACACTCTTGAGCTCAAGGGCTCCTCCTACCTCAGCCTCCTGAGCAGCTGGGAGTACAAGCGCCCACCACAATGCCTGACTAGTTTTTCTATTTTTAGTAGAGATGGGGTCTCACTCTTGCTTAGGCTGATCTCAAACGCTTGAGCTCAAGGGATCCTCCCACCTCAGCCTCCCAGTGATACGATTACAGACATGAATCACGTCACCCAGCCTGCAAGCAGAATTTTTAAAGATGAGTATTATACATTCAAAGAAGTGGTAAAACTCTTGTAGAAAGCAATTTGGCTAACATGGCAAGAAAGGTAGTCGTATCCTTTAGCAGCATTCCCTAAGCTTTTGTTACATAAAATACCACTTCTATAATAATAACAGGAGTTACCCCCAAAAATTATCTCAAAGAGGTTTGAGAAATTCTGAGTTAAACACAGAAAAAAATGTTTTTAATGTAAGATTTAAATGAGTTCTTGCTCATGTGAATATGCAAGGTGGGAATATGGTTTGGTAGTTTTTCCCAAATTTACTTCAGCATAGAAACTTTATTTTTATTTCAGTTATTTATTTTGTGGCACATCTCCAAGGACTACCAAGTGTTCTGAGGATCTTATTTCGGGAAATGCAGCCATTCAGTATGATTCCAATTATGTTATTTTATATATGCTATATATGTGCCTAGAAAGAGAAACTAAAAGAAAATGTTAACTGTATTTATCTCGAATCTGGAATTACTGGTCATGCATATAACTTATATTATATTACAATTACAAAAAAATTTTCTTGGCAGCACCTGTGGCTCAGTGGCTAGGGTGCCAGCCCTATATACCGAGGGTGCTGAGTTCAAACCCAGCCCCACCCAAACTGCAACAAAAAAATAAGTGGGCGTTGTGGCAGGCGCCTATAGACCCAGCTACTCAGGAGGCTGAGGCAAGAGAATCGCCTAAGCCCAGGAGTTGGAGGTTGCTGTGAGCTGTGACACCATGGTTCTCTACCAAGGGTGATAAAGTAACACTCTGTCTCTAAAAAAAAAAAAAAAAAAAAAAAAAATCCCAAATTTTCTAAAATCAACATGAATTAATTTTATAAGTAATAAGTAAATCTGGGGGCTCATACCTATAATCCCAGAACTTTGCGAGGCCAAAGTAAGAGGATCACTTAAGGTCAAGAGTTTGAAACTGGCATGAGCAAGAGTGAGACCCTGTCTCTACAAAAAACAGATCACTTAACTGGGCTTGGTGCTGTGTGCCTATAGTCCCACCTACTCAGGAGACTGCGGTAGGAGGACTGTTTGAAACCAGCAGTTTGAGGCTGCAGTGAGGTATAATGATGTCACTGGGTTCCACCCAGAGTGATAGAGCAAGACTCTGTCCCAAAAAAAAAGCAGTAGAGGCCTAGGCGGGAGGACCACTTGAGGACAGGAGTTTGAGGCCAGCTTGGGCAACATAGCAAAACCCCATCTCTACATAGTGCCACTCACTTATACTCACAGCTACAGGCAGTCCCTTAGTTACAAACATCTAACTTAATGTACAACTCACACTTATGAATGGAGGCTATTACAGGTATAGATAAATGTACACATTCCAACTTACATACAAATTCAACTTTAAGAACAAACCTACAAAACCTATCTCATTTGTAACTCAGGGACTGCCAGTACTAGGAAGGCTGTGGCAGGAGGATTGCTTGAGCCCAGGAATTTGATGGTACAGTGGGATGTGATGACACCACTGCACAACAGAGCCAGACCCGGTCTGAAAAAAAAAAGAAAAGAAAAACCACACACATACACACAAAGCCCTAATCTGGTAGTAGTATGTCCAAGGAAGTAGAAGAGAGACAGATTGGAGATAATATGGCTATTTAGGAAGTCACCGCAATATTTGCAGGATTAAGGAAACTAGAATTTCAGCAGGCACTTAGAACTGCCCAAATACTATGCTTGGTACTTGGCATATATATAAAAACTTCCTCTAATCCATATAATGACCCTTCCAAAATAGTAATAATTATAGAACAATGTGTTGGACATTTTTTGTACCAGACAGGTACAAAACACCAGCTATTTTTAGAGATGGGGTCTCACTCTTGCTCAGGCTTGTCTTGAACTCTCAAGCTCAAGCAATCTACCCACCTCGGCCTCCCAGAATGCTAGGATTATAGATGTAAGCCACCACGTACAGCCTCAAAATCATGAAGGTCATTAAAAACAAGGAAAGGGGGTGGCGCCTATAGCTCAGTGGGTAGGGCGCTGGCCACATACACTGGAGGCAGGTTCGAACTGGGCTTCGACCTGCTAAATGACAATGACAACACCAAAATAGACTATGTGGCGGGCGCCCATAGTCCCAGCCACTTGAGAAGGTTAGGCAAGAGAATCACTTGTGAGCTGTGACGCCACTGCACTCTACTAAGGGCGACATAGTGAGACTCTGTCTCAAAAAAAAAAGGAAAAGAAAGGAAAAAAACAAGGAAAGGGCAGGTCAAGTGGCTCATGCCTGTAATGCTAGCACTCAGGGAGGCCAAGATGGGAAGATGGCTTGAGGTAAGAAGTTTGAGGTTGCAGTGAGCTGTGAAGAAGCCAATGCACTCTAGCAGGTGACAGAGCAAGATCTGCCTAAAAAAAAAAAAAAAACAAACAAAATAGCTAAAGGAAGTCTAAGAAACTGTCACAGCCAAGAGGAGCTTGAGGAGGCATAAGAACTAAATGTAATGTGGTATCCCAGATAAGACCATGGAGGCTTGGCACCCGTAGCACAGTGTTTATGGCGCCAGCCACATACAATGGATGGTGGTTCAAACCCAGCCTGGGCCACCTAAACTGCAACAAAAAATTAGCCAGGCTTTGTGGCAGGCGCCTGTAGTCCCAGCTACTCGGGAGGCTGAGGCAAGAGAAATCACTGAAGCCCAAGAGTTTGAGGTTGCTGTGACACTACAGCACTCTACTGAGGGCAACATTGTGAGAATCTATCTCAAAAAAAAAAAGGAAAAAAGAAAAAAGACCATGGAACACACAAAAAAATTACATAAAACCTAAGGAAATATGAATAATGTGTAGATTTTAGTTAAAATAATGTATCAGTATCAGTTCATTAATTATAAGAAATATACCGTATTAATTTAGGAGAACCTGGGTATAGTATATACAGGAATTCTCTGTAGCATGTTCTAAATTTTTCTATAAATCTAAAATGGTTCTAGACAATAAAGTCTATTTAAAATCTTTTTTTTTTTTTTTTTTTTTCAATTTTTGAGACAGAGTTTCACTATGTCACCCTGAGTGCTGTGGCATCACAGCTCACAGCAACCTCAAATACTTGGGCTTAAGTGATTCTCTTGCCTCAGCCTCCCAAGTAGCTGGAGACTATAGGTGCCTGGCTATTTTTTTGTTGCAGTTGTCACTGTTGTTTTAGCTGGCCCAGGCCGGGTTCAAACCCACCAGCCTCGGTGTATGTGGCCGGCACCCTACCCACTGACCTACGGGATGGGGAACCGCTAAAATCTTTAAAAGAGAGAAAAATGATGCAAAAAGTTGATGTTGAGTTGGTAAAACAACAGTGTCTTTAACAGAAATAATGATTCATCTGCCAAAGGAGGGAGAATTAAAAGGGAAGGTCACAGAGAGCTAGAAAAGGTTGGAGAAATAGAGGAATGTAAAAAAAATAAAATAGTTTTTAAACAGGAAAAAAGAATTAGAGAGAAGCCATAATCTTGGCAGAAGTAACATTAAGTTATACTAAATCTCCTAGCTTCTGGACTTTTTCTCTAAAAACATGCTATAGCCTTTCTAGGCAGAAGCCAAGAAAATAGCTGATGGGTCTAAGTCAATATAACAGAAGTACTTACTTAGTATAGAACATCAAAATGAATGAATAAAGACCAGACACAGTGGTTCATGCCCATAACCTTAGTTCTCTGGGAGGCCAAGGCAAGAGGATTACTTGGGCTCAGGAGTTTAGAGACCAGCCTGACCAAGAGCGAAATACTATCTCTACTAAAACTAGAACAATTAATTCGGCGTTGTGATGGGCACCTGTAGTACCCAGTTAATTGAGAGACTAAGGCAGGAGGATCACTTGAACCCAGGAGTTTGAGGATGCTGTGAGCCAGGCTGATGCCAAACCATTCTAGCCTGGGCAACAGAGTGAGACTCTTGTCTCAATAAATAAACAAATGAATGAAAATAAGATTACAAAGAAAAAAAAAAAAAAAGAAAGAAAGAAAAAAGCAATGGGGGGGGGCCTGTGGCTCAGTGAGTAGGGCACCCACCCCATATACCAAGGGTGACAGGTTCGAACCTGGCGTCGGCCAAACTACAACAACAACAAAAATAGCTGGGCATTGTTGCAGACACTTAAAGTCCCAGCTACTCGGGAGGCAGAGGCAAGAGAATCGCCTAAGCACAAGAGCTGGAGGTTGCTGTGAGCTGTGACGCCCTAGCACTCTACCAAGGATGACAAAGTGAGACTCTGTCTCTAAAAAAAGAAAAAGAAAAAAAAAGTAATGAGAATATTATCTTATCTAAGTAGCTGCTTACACACAGGTCTAGATGGGCAGCATCAAAGGTAATCGTAAGGTACAATAAACTCAGTGAAATGGAAAAGTTAAAAACTAGAGAACCTGGCTGGATGTGGTGGCTCATGCCTGTAATCCTAGCACTCTAGGAGGCCAAGGTAGGAGGATCCTTTGAGCTCAGGGGTTCGAGACCAGGCTGAGCAAGAGTGAGACCCCATTGCTACTAAAAAATAGAAAAATTAGCCAGTATTCCTATAGTCCCAGCTACCAAGGAGGTAGTCTCAAAAAAAAAAAAAGAAAAAGAAAAAGAAAGAAAGTGGCTGGGATCAGTGGTTCATGCCTGTAATCCTAGCACTCTGGCCAAGGCAGGTGGATTGGCTGAGCTCATGGGTTCGAGACCAACCTGAGCCAGAGTAAGACCTCATCTCTAAAAATAGCTGGGTGTTGTGGCAGGCTTCTGTAGTCCTAGCTACTCAGGACGCTGAGGTAAGAGAATGGCTTGAGCCCAAGAGTTTGAGGTTGCTATGAGATATGATGCCATGGAACTCTACCAAGGATGGTAAGTGAGATTCTGTCTCAGAACAAAACAAAACAAAACAAAACTAGAGAGAACCTAAGGAGGGCAAAAGCTGATTCTGTGGGTTTCAGGTAGTGAGGTGACTACTGAGGAGGCCAAAGTTGGTGACTAGGAGCTACTGAAATGAAAGCACTGTCAAATACCACGACATCTAGATTGTAGTGATTCTGATGTGCAGCTGGTTTGAAAACACAAAGGAAAGTCAATGACCTCATGTTGAGGAACTATGAGATCAGAGTGTTCCAAAAGTGTTAGAGACACTGAAGATGACAATAAGAAAGACAGGAGAGAAAAATATATATATATGATGCAATTGAGTCCTTGTGAGCAGTAGATGATGGCATTTCAGTTTTAGAGAAACTGCTGTAACTGTGCGGCAGTACCTTCCAAGAAGATCAGAGTAATAGTGGTAGATCAGTGATCTAGAACTAGTAAAGGAACACAAAAAAGCAGTTTATTCCTCTTCCATAGTCATAGGGAACAGACTATCTCTTGGTGGCAGGGTAAAACGAGATATCTGAATTTTCATTAAGTTACATTAAGTAAACTGTTCATAAAGAACAGTTAAGAGTAAACGGAAGTGCACTAGATGACACGTAGTTTTATTTATTTATTTATTTATTTTAGAGACAGAGTCTCATACTTGGTAGAGTACGTGGTGTCACAGCTCACAGCAACCTTCAACTCCTGGGCTTAGGTGATTCTCTTACTTCAGCCTCCCGAGTAGTTGGGACTATAGGTGCCCGGCAGAACGCCCGGCTATTTTTTTGTTGCAATTTGGGAGGGGCTGGGTTCGAACCTGCCACCCTCGGTATATAGGGCGGGTGCCCTACTCACTGAGGCACAGGCGCTGCCTGATGATATGCAGTATTTTTAAAGCATACATTAAAAGGTTAAATCCTCATTATTATAATACTGAATTTTAAAAAAAGTGATAAGCCACGCACAGGGGCTCATGCCTGTAATCCTAGTACTTGAGAGGCCAGGGTTGGTGGATTGCCTGAGCTCACCAGTTTGAGACCAGACTGAACAAGAGCAAGACCCAGTCTCTAAAAATAGCTGGGTGTGGTGGTGGGTGCCTGTAGTCCCAGCTACCTGGGAGACTGAGGCAAGAGAACCACTTAAGTGCAAGAGTTGGAGATTGCTGTGAGCTATGATGCTACAGCCCTCTAAAGAGGGTAACAAAGTGAGACTGTCTCAAAAAAAAAGTGATAAAGAAAGACCTACTAAGTAAAAGACAGGAGGAAAGATGTACCACTTTGAAATGTGAGGTTGGAGAAAAGTAGCAGTCCTATTTGTCATAAAGTATCATAAGACGGGTAGGCTGCAATGTAAGGAACAGTAGTAGAGCAAGAATCACAAAGGGCACATTTTAAAACAGACCCCAGTGTGTACCAAGGCAAATGCACAATAGTGCTTTTATGGAAGACTACTCATATGCAATAAGGGCTACAGATGCAGAAACACCTTGCACTTGCACAGCATTTTACGAATTGCTTTCACATGTTAACTTACTTATTATAATATTACCTAGTAATATTTAAGCCCAAGAGTTGGAGATTGCTGTGAGCTATGATGCCACGAACTCTAAAGAGGGTAAAGAGTCTCTAAAGTGAGACTCTGTCTCAAAAAAAAGTGATAAATATCACTTTGTAGTGATAAAAAAGTGATAAATAAGTGATTAATATTCACATTTTTCCAAAAGTGAGGCAATTAGGAATGAAGGGGCAACTCAGTTTCCAACAGCAGACACTTGACCATCTCAGACAGCCAGAGTGGAAATTCTTCTCTAGCCACAAGAAATAGTGGGTTCAACTTATCAAGAACTTGAAAGAAAAGCCACTGGACACCTTACTGTTTGCTTTCTTCCATCTGAAACCCCTAAATCACTATCACCATAGTCAGATAAGGTAGACAGGGTAGGGCCATCAAGAAGAAAACTCAAGGGTGGCGCCTGTGGCTCAAAGGAGTAGGGCACTAGCCCCACATGCCAGAGGTGGCGGGTTCAAACCCAGCCCCGGCCAAAAAAAAAAAAAAAAAGAAGAAAAAGAAGAAAACTCAAGCCGAAAGTTATATTAAGTCCCTCTTCCCGTCACACTTCTGGACCTCACTGACCCAACAAATGAAAATGAGAGATAAAGTGTAAAAAGTGGTATGAGGAGGTCTTCAGCAAACACACCTTCGAGAAAAAGAATGAAAACTGGGCTGGGGTAGGGCAGAAAGCAGGTATAGCTAAGAGATGGGGGATGGGAGAAGGGCAGGAATTGGAGGGAACTGAAAGTGTTGGAGCCCCCAAGGCTGAAAAATCCAAAAGAAATATGAGCGCTCCAACCGCTGCAGAAAACTCAAAGGGCCCGTGAGGGTCCGGGAGTTGCGACCAGTATTGAAGTACCCCAGGGTTTGGGTGACCGGAAGCAGAGACCCCCAAACACGAGACCAGAAGGGGGCGCAGGAGACACCCCGTGGGAAAGAATGAATGAGGAAGGCGGTCCTGGGGGCGGGGCAAAGGAGGGGCCCCGGGATGGGCGGGGCACAGACCCCTTTCCAAGTCCGAACCCCTGCCCCGAGAGCCCAGGGAGAAGCGGATCCGCGCCTCCCGCACTCACCGCCGGTCTCGTCAGTTACATAGGGAGTCGCCATCTTGAAAACGCAAACCACTTCCGGCGTGAGCGGGCTGGGGTCCCGCCCCCTCCCCACCGGAAGTGGAGTCCTAATCGTAGCGGGCCACCATTTTAGTCTTAAAGGGAGAGCGTACCATTTCATGGGCGGAGGTGGAGAAGGAGGAAAGGGGAAAAGAAGCTGAAGCAGTTACTAAAATAAAGTCATGGGCTCTTTTACTGCCACTGATACCATTATCGAGCGCCTGCTGCGTGTAAAACAGCCCTTTGTCGGCCGAGAGAAGTTCCGAGGCACAATTCCTCTTAACCCAGGCATTCGTACGTCCAGGACCTGCGCGGGAAAAGAGCGCAAGGCCCAGCTACAACCGGGAAGGGGGCCTGTCAAATGAAGAAAGGGAAAATATTGAGGCCCTGGCCTGCAACCCAGTTCTCAGAGCGCCTTGGTGACACGGGGCAGGCAAATTCCAGGAACGCACTAGGACGCACGAAATGTTGCTGGGGGCGAATAGGAGGCCTCAACTAACCCTCTCTAAGAAGGCGGGGAGGTCGAATTCGCATGCCGATTGCCCTCGGCCGCCCAACTCAACTCTCCGGACAGAAACCCGCGACAGGGGAATGCATGGCGAAGGGCGCTGTGGGTCGGTCACCTGTCCCCGCAGCCTCAGGGTTGCCGGCAGCTTCCATGGCCGAAGAAGCGGCGGGCCGGATTGGGCGGACGGTCTTGGCCTGGCTCTGCCCCTGGGCGGCGCCGGGAATTCGGCGGCGAAGTGACGAGGGTGGCCCCTGCCTCCTACCCAGGGAGCCTCCACGGGCTAGGCGCTAGGGTCAGAGGGCAGGGTGAAGGCTTCTGGGCGGACCTACTTAGTATTCTAATTAACCTCATCCAACCGCTGGGGATCTAAAGCAGGGCAGCTCGCCAATAATCCGGGCTTGTGTGGTCACTCCCTTTGTAGGCCTGCCCTGCCCTGCCCCACGCCTCCCTATTCTTAAAACGAACTCAAATGGCTCCCCCCCTTCCGCCCCCGCTCCCTTCGGCAACTGTCCCTTCTGGGCTAAATCCTGTTAAACTTGTTTCCCTTACAGCCTGGGTGGGGCTGGCTGTAGGTTCCTCTCCTCAGGTGTCAGCTCTGCCCTCCTCCGTATTTCCCACTTTCGCTTAGTTTTATGTCCAACAATAGCCCTGGAACCAAGAAGGAGGTTTTACCTCCAACATGAGGCATGCCCCCATTAAAAAAAGACCTAGAGCAATGGCTGACTAGCACCTTTATAAAACAAACTAGGCTCTGAAGTTTTGTGGGGTCCACAGCTAGACTTCCATCCCATTCTCCATCTCCTTGACTTCCACCAGAGACCCAGCAGAGGCGATCTCAAAAACAATAACAACAAAACTCATTTAAAACTATTTGTATACAATACACAATTCGTGTAAGTTTTCTTTTCTTTTTCTTTCTTTCTTTTTTTCTTTTTTTTTTTTTTTTTTTTTTGCTTGTTTGTTTTTTTGAGATAGAACCTCAAGCTGTTACCCTGGTAGAGTGCTCTGGCATCACAGCTCACAGCAACCTCCAACTTCTGGGCTCAAGCAATTCTCCTGCCTCCACCTCCCAAGTAGCTGGGACTGCAGGCACCCGCCATAATGCCTGGCTATTTTTTGTTTGCAGCCGTCATTGTTTGGCGGGCCAGGCTGGATTCGAACCCACCAGCTCAGGTGTATGTGGCTGGCACCTTAGCCGCTTGAGGCACAGGCGCCGAGCCAGTTCTTATAAGTTTTCTAAGACTGCCATCCAAACCCCTGCTCTTTCACCAATCGTGCACTTGTCCTTAGCCTTGTTAGTAATGATTAGAAGTGAGAGCATGAGATACTTTGGTCTTGACTGAACTACCTAAGGAGTGGTTTCTGCAGGGCTAATCAACAGACTTTTCTGCAAGGGGGATCCTAAAGTGGCACCTGTTCACTACCCAACCCTTGCCCCCCCCCCCACTACGCCCCCATACATCCTGCCCCAGCTCTGGGTTTGACAGGAAGTGAAACTCAATTGTCTACTTACTAGAACAGTCTGGGCCCCAGCTCTGGGCCCCGGATGTGGCCCCCCACCCAGAGGAGGAAGAGGGGAAAGAAGAGGCTGGGGAGAACAGGCAGTTGTTTTTTCCTTTCCCTTTGTTCATTGTGGTTTCTTTCTTTCTGATTTTTATGATGTGGTTGATCAAAGAAATGAGCACCTGGAACTGTGGGCATTAGACATCTCCTCCTTAGATGTTTCTTGGCCTTTCTTCCCTCTCCCCCACCAATAAATGACGTGTGATGGACCACAGATCCTAAAGAAGACTCAAAGAAGCCTATAGTAAGACTGATTCCACCTTATTCCTTATTAGAAACATAACCTCATACCCTGTTTTGTTCCTATAATCTCAGCATTTGGGGAGGCCAAGGTGAGAGGATTGCCTGAGGCCAAGAGTTTGAGACCAGCCTGGGCAACACAGCAAGATCCTATCTCTATGAAAAAAAAATTTTTTTTTGACATGTGATAGCTTGCATCTGTAGTTCCCGCTACTCAGGAAGCTGAGGCAGGAGGATTACTTGAGGTTGTAGTGAGCTATGATAATACCCCTGGTCTGTAGCCACTCTGGCGCAGTCCCTAAAGTGGGCTATGTCTTTGCCTATTCTACAGAACTGAACACAGAATCTGATATGCAGAAGATCTTCAAAAGTGTTTGTCGACTATGACCAAGATGGTCATATAGGAAGGAGAAATGAAGCTTTGCTAACAGTGAAGAAAATACTGTTAGGATGAAGGATAGGGAATGTCAGGGTCCATGTCTTTTTAAGAGTGAAGGTGAGAAGGTAAGACCTGGAAGGGGCACAGAGGCAGAGAAACAAACCCTGTTCTAGCTGCTCCAGATCTCAGCAATACTCCCAAACCCTATTAATCAGCAGTTATGTTTCTGGTAAAAGTGGGGGAGTCTGTTCCAACAACCTTGTCTTCACTCAAGAACTGCTTAAGTTCCTCTGTTTCCACTAGAGGGCCTCATATATTCATCCCCTTTCCTCTCCATTCCCCATCAAAAATGTGTGTGTGTGTGTTCATATATACACAATACACACATATACCCTTCCAGTCAGAGATCTCCTCTCCCCCCTTCTTCCCACCCCCAGGTGTAAGAGGGAGGATTCCAAGAACATGAGGCTTTATTTCTCTGTCTTATTTCAATGAGAGGTAGGAGGGAATTAGGGTTTGGGGCGGGGCCCGTGAGCAGGACACCTGGGTCCTGGGGTTCCTACCAGTAAGTCCACAGGCCTCTGTATCTTTCTCTGGCTCTACCAGGCTTACTACTGTCTATTCTGTCCCAAGAGCCTTGACAACGCTAGAACAGATTCCAAGCAGGAGCAGCTGAAAGGATTTCCTTTCATCCCCTATTTTTGGCCAGGGTCTTCCACACCACTTGCCAAGGTCAGTAGGTGAAGTGGGAGGGTTATGGCATGGAGAAAAAGGGTGGACACAGACCTGAGTGCTCTTTACATCCAAACCTGCACCCTAGAATTAAGGAGAGGATATGAGTCTCGAAAGGAGGTGTCCTTGGGGAAAATAGGTCTAACGGAGAGGTGAAGAGCCTGGAGAAGGTGGGCAGATTGTCTTAAGCACAGTCATGCAAGTTGGAGCCCATGAAGGGAGGAAGGTATTTGGGGTCCCAGGATGTAGAGTCTGGAACTCTGGCCTCACCCCTGTGAGGTCTCCTGGGAGTATGAAGTCCATGATGGAATGGAAAGGAGTTAGTTGGGCAGGGAGGTCCAGGGTGGCAGCAGTTGGCAGAGGGTGAGAAGGTGGTTGGGTGGGCTACTGAGCTCTTCAGTTAGCTGCGGGTTCCCTACGTGGCCTCCAAGGTTTGGATAAAGGGACCGTCTATGAATGATAAGAAGGGAAAATAGAAGCAGGACTGCCCCTGGCACAGGAAGATGAGGAGCTCAGGAAGTGCAGAAAGTGGCACAGGCCAGAGAACTGGACATATCTGGAGAAGGGGAAGGCAAATTATGGTGAACTGTAAACCTGGAAACAGGGGCCTCTCCCACTTCGACTTTCCCAGAGCTGGGGGCTCCGGGAGCGGGCTCGGGCGTTCAGGCTGGGGTTGGGGGCGGGCAGCTGTGTCGTCAGGAACGGGGCGGCCCCGCGGCAGCCGCGTTTGCCTGGCCCGTCCCCTCCAACCCAGCCTGGGCTCGAGCTCCAGCGCCGGCGCTTCAGCTCCGATCGCGCACCCTTCCCCCGCCAAGGTAGAGACCCTGCGACCCCCCACCGCCCCCTCATCAAGCAGGAGTGAGGCGCGGGAGGGAACGACCCACAGGCTGGGTTAGGGCTGCTGGGTCTGGGAAACAGGAAGCGTGACAGCTGGAGCGGGTAGCTAGGAGGGTTTGCGCTGGAACGCGAGGGGCAGCGGGAGGGCTGGGCCATAACATGGTAGGCAGAGATTCCCAGCCCAGACCTTCCCTTCCATCCCTCCGTTCACATGGAGAGATGGTGAAGCTGAGCTCCTAGCGACCCGACTCGGAGGAAAGTCCCTTTTGGAACCTCCACAATGCTGCAAGGGTGGAGGATTCTTGTTTGGCCTCCTGGTCCCCAACTTCGCACCCCCATAATTTCTCCACCTGTCACTGAGAAATTTCTGGAAATACCTAAGCTTGAATCCCACTTTTCACCTTTAAATAGGAGAAATAAGTTTAACTGAGGAAGAAATGCAAATATTATTGGGCATCACTTCAGCCTCAGAACATACAAGCCCACATCCCCCAACCATGCCAACATCATAACTTCCTCCATTACTATGCAATGACCCCTCCACGGACATACATACTACCCCCTTAGCTGGGCAACACTACAATCTTTGATGTTTGTGGAGGTTTAATGAGTTTCGAGACTTCAAGTCAAATGTTCTTCCTCAGGGGCCACTGACTAGTATCAGGGTTTGGCAGGGAAAGCTAGACCCTCAGTTCTGGGAGAGAGGAGGATATGGTTCCTGATGTGGTTAAGGAATTCAGAAGTACAGGTAATCAGGCCTGGGCCCCAGAGGAGGAGGGCCTGTCCCTTAGGGTTTCTTGCTGGTACAGCCTGAATGTTGCAGCTAGTTCTTGAGTAATGGTCACCTTACATTACTTGGAATGTGAACAATGAACACTGAAGTGAAGAGGGAAATTTTAAATATTAGCACCGGCTCTGTAAATATTTACCACTTGGTTACTAGGAATTTTACTATTTGATATTTAAAATTAGATCTAGAGAATGACAGGTGTGAAGGTTTAGTGGAATGGACTAAGGGCAGGGTGTCTAGAGAGAGTCATATCTCTCTGGACCTCAGTTTCCTTTCCTGTAAAATATGTGCATCAGTGACTCCCATTTCTGAGAGTGTTTTAAGATTCTCCGTTTCCAAGTCAACTTCTGCCTTTCTCAACCTAAGTCATCCGTAGGGGCTGGCAGGGAAACCAGAGAAGGGAAGAGAAGGGTGAGTCACAAATAGCTGGCAGGCAGGAGGCAGACCCCACCCTCCCAGCCCTGGCATTCGCCTAGACTAGCCCAGGTTATAGCTTCAGGGTTGGGATGGAAGTAGAGAACAAAACTGGACTTGTCCCAGGTCTTTAAGCCCCGGGATCCTACAGTTTTCTGCCCTTCCACTTCAGAAGTAATCAGCCTTTCAGTCAGAGAAGTCAGGAGAACAACAGAAAAAATCCCAGGAGCCCTTATGTCCAATGTCCTACCTTAGGGATGTCCTTGGACCCTGACCTCCAGTTTCTAGCCACTCATCATCCTTCCAGAGGCAAAGTGCAGGATCCTGATAACACACGTTTGCACCTGATGTGTATGGCAAGACAAGGGGAAGGTATATAACTGGGCTTCACTGATCCTGGGAACCCCTGGGATTTATATATTCCTGGCTCAAAGACATTTTCCCCTAATTTCCAGATGTGTTTCTCTAAGAACACCCTTGTATAATAGCTAATGTTTAGTGAGTTCCAACTCTGTGTGATGCTATTTGCTATGTACCTTGCATATATCGTCTTATTTAATACCTTACATTTTGACTGGTTTCTCCAAGTACACATTTCACCAATGAGAAAACTGAGGTTCAGGGAGATGTAACACCTTATCCAAGAGCTAGCATTCTAAATCATGTCTGGCTAATTTGATAGCCTCTACTATATATTACTTCTTTAGGTTTTGGACCTGGGCAAGAAAGAGTTAGGCTATTGTAAAAAGAGGGGGAGGGGAAAAGTGTTCTGCCCTTTTTTCTTTTCGTCATTCTTTGTTTGCTCTCCATCTCTCACACACACACTTTCTCTCTCAGATTCTATCTCCTAGAACTTTGGAGTCATCTAAGACTCCCCAAGGATGATCAGAGAGCCTAATTAAGCCATATAGTCCCCATTAGCCATAAGACTATTATGTATTCATTAGATCTATTAGCAGCACAAGTTGGATTATAGTCATTGAAAAGGGCCAGATGGGGGCAGTGCCTGTGGCTCAGTGGGTAAGGCACCAGCCCCATGTACCGAGGGTGGTGGGTTCAAACCCAGCCCCAGCCAAATTGCAACAAAAAAAAGCTGGGTGTCATGGTGGGTGCCTATAATCCCAGCTACTCGGGAGCAAGAGAATCGCCTAAGCCCAAGGATTTGGAGGTTGCTGTGAGCTGTGACACCACAGTACTCTACTGAGGGTTAATAAGTGAGACTCTGTCTCAAATAAAAAAAAAAAAAAAGGCCAGATGGGCAGAGTCCTTTCTCCAAGATGTCAGTATCCCAGACCCCCTTCTTAGTGTTTCCAGAGAGCAGCTAGAGCAGGGCGTGGTTGCTCGCACCTGTAATCCTAGCACTCCAGGAGGCTGAGGCAGAAGGCTTGCTTGAACTCAAGAATTGGAGACCAGCCTGATCAAGAGCAAGACCGCTGTCTCCACAAAAAATGCAAAATACAAAAAAATTAGAAGGGCATCATAGCATGTACCTTTAGTCCCAGCTACACAGGAGGCTGAGGCAGGAGGATCACTTGAGCCCAGGAATTGGATATTGCAGTGAGCTAGGATGAAACCACTGCACTCTATCCACGGTGACAGAGTGAGACTCTTTCTCAATAACAACAAAAAAGGAAACCAAAGAGCAGCTGGAACAAGAATGGTGTGCTGCATAGAGGTAGGCAGCAGAGATGTCCCAAGGGCAGAGGCTGCATAGAAGAGTCTTGCACAATCAGAAAGGAAAAGGGCTGAGTTATTCTTGTAAGCCCTAACTGCTTCCCTGAGCCTGACCCAATGTGCCCTAAATGAGTGGGTAGAAGTCAGAGTGTTTGATGAAGTACTTCAGTAAGTGCTTTTTAGCATCATTCATTCATTCAACAAATATTTATTAGCACCTACTATATGTGCACCAAATTATCTCATATTCCCCTGACTACCAGACATTCTGGCATCCCATTTAACCATACTTGGATTATTAGTTCCAAAATATGTATGGCTTTATACAACCATTTGTATAACTGATATTGAACACCCCCACCCATGTGTGCAGCACTGTTTTAGGTACCAGGGACACAGTGGGGAACAAGACTGACAACTTCTTGCCCTTGGGGAACTTAACACGTTAGTAGAAGACAAACAGTAGGCAACAATACTAATAAATTAGGGAAGATAAATTTTTTTGTTTTTTTGTTTTGTTTTGCTTATTTTTGAGACAGGTCTCACTTTGTTGCCCTCGGTGGAGTGCTGTGGTGTCACAGCTCACAGCAACCTCCAGTTTTTAATCGCTTAAGCGATTATTCTCTTGCCTCAGCCTCCTGAGCAGCTGGGACTACCGGCGCCTGCCACAACGCCGAGCTGTTTTTTGTTGTAGTTTGGCTAGGGCCGGGTTTGAACCTGCCACCTTTGGTATATGGGGCTGGTGCCCTACTCACTGAGCCACAGGCGCTGCCCGGGAAGATAATTTTTACTTGTGATAAATTCTATAAAGGAAATAAAGGAGGCTGCTGTGCAGAAGAGGGGGCAGTTACTTTAGGATGGAATGATCAGGGAAGGTCTCTTGGAGGAGCTGACACTTCAGCTGAGCCAAGAACTTGGCTGTGCCAAGAATGGGAAGGGTGTCCCAGGCAGAGCAGTTAAGTCTCCTAGCCCTTAGCAGGGAAGAGTTTGGCATGCTTAAGGAACAGAAAGGATGGCAGTGAAACTAGACAGCAACTTGTGAAGGGAAGAGTGGAACAAGAGAAAGACACAATGAGAGGCAAAGCCCTACCATATGGTCCTGGGGCTGGAGCCATGGGTTTTCCACTTATAAACTGCCTTAGGAAGTCCCAGCTTCTCTGAGCTCCAGTTTCTTCATTGGTAGAATGGCTATACCACTAGTTTCCTATCTCACAGGATTTGATTCTCATTAATACAATAATAACTATCATGTCTTGTGGGCCTCCTATATGCCAGCCATTATACTAGGCACTTTTCATACATTATTTTACTTGAGCCTCACAGTTGTGAAATATAAGTTATCATTCTCCGCATTTTACAAATGTAACTTCCCTAAGTCACACAGTGGTATTAGGGCTATAATGGAACCCAGATATGATTGCCTCTAGTTCTGTTTGACTCTGTACTAATGTAAGACGTGTGTGTGTGTGTGTGTGTATTCCTGAATCTTTAGTTGCCCTCTCAACTTGCTCCTTGGGCAGGATCCGCGGGACGGCTCTTCCTTGGTCCTTGGGTCCTATAGCCAAAAATTGGGGCTCCCTAAACACTGCTAACCTAGCAGGGTGGACAGAAGATCCCAGCGTCCAGAACTGCAGCGCTTGGCTCCACCGTCCCGGGACTGGCACACCAGGCGGGTGCTCAGAGAGTCTTCCCTTACTTCCTCCCAGCCCCGCGCTGGGTCCCCCGCCCTTCCCCAGTGGAACCCCGTGCAACCCAGGCGAGGCGGGGCCGGGACTGGGGACCCGGCCAGAGCTGGTTCTGTGTCGCGCGTCAGAAGCGCTAGAGGTCGTTGCGGGGCGTGGGTGGCTCGGGGAGTGGGTGGCTGAGCGAGACAGGGGACTGGGGCTAGAGGCGGAGCAAAATGGGGTCATGCCCGGGAAGACGAGTTTCCAAAGTAAGAATGACCCGAGGGCCTATTCTGCTGTACTGAGACCGAGATGGGAGAAAGCGCAGGCTGGGGAAAGACCGCTGAGGTTGGGGGTGGCAAGAGAGTGCAGAAACAGACGAGGAACACACTCACCCAAACATATATCGACTGGGAAGGCGGGGGTGGGGGTGGGAAGGTAAGGGTGGTCAGATGGACAAAGATTGGGAAAGAACTCGGAGAGTGGGGGAAGGATCCAGAAACAGAGGGGAGAAATTTAAAGATGAGTCAGGGAAACAGAGACAGGACAAAACACTGTCCGGCGTGGTCCTGGACGGAGATGGGAGAGACTGTGAAGATTGGGGGTGGTGAGGGAAAGTGCAGAAACAGACCAGGGACACACTCACAGGAACATACATAGACTGGGAAAGTAGGGGTGGGGCTGGGGAGGTGAGGGCCATCTCTAGGGAGCACAGAGACATAGGAGAGAGGGATACAGGGAAAGGGAGAGATTTAGGGGTGACTCAGAGACAAGGCAAAAACAAAAATAGCCATGGGAGTAGAAACTGAATGGAGCAGACAGAAGAAAAAAAGACTGTCCAGACAGCTGGCTCTTCCCACTGCAAACTCTTGTCATCTTCCTCCAGGCCTACCCTCTGAACAGGACGAAGCGCTTGAAATTCTACTACCAAGCTGCCTTTCTGAACATTCTTAAGAAGAACAGACAGATGGCCAAGGAGAGGGGCCTAGTAAGCCCCAGTGATTTTGCCCAGCTGCAAAAATACATGGATTGTGAGTCTTCCTCTCAGCCCTTTCATTCTGGAGACCCTACCCCAGAGAATCCCTTGTCTTTCTCATTCCACCCCCTCTCCAGTAGTTTCCCCAGTGGCCTTAAGCTAGTCTGCTCCTCAGATATGCCCATGACTGGGGAAAAGATGAGAGGGAGATGGAGAGATGCCTGAGATCCCTGCTCTCTACCCACCTATACTTAGACAGCTGGTTCCAGTTCAGAGTAGAGAGTGGTACCACTCTGGAGGATCTGAAAGGTTTTTCCTTCTGTAGTTCTGTGTTTCTTCTTGGAATTTCTTCTTTCTTCATCTCATGCAAATCATGTTTCCTGCTGGGTGTCTTGGAGGGACTCCTGCAGAAGGAGGGAGAGCTGAGCTGGACTAATGCTCTTCTCTTACTCTCTTCATACCCTAGACGCCACCAAAAAGGTCAGTGATGTCCTAAAGCTCTTCGAGGATGGTGAGATGGCTAAATATCTACAAGGAGATGTGAGTGGCAGCTGGGAAATCTTTCTCCTTGACCAACTCTTCTCATCTTTCTTTTTGCTACATCATTGGAATCCCCAACTTCCAGGGATTATTCTGGTCCCATCTCTTGCTCTCCTCCCATGAGACAATCCAGTGTCCACTGTCACTGCATCTATTAAAATAAGAGTTTCTGGGACGGTGCCTGCGGGCTCAAAGGAATAGGGCACCGGCCCCATATGCCGGAGGTGGCAGGTTCAAACCCAGCCCTGGTCAAAAACTGCACAAAAATAAATAAATAAATAAATAATAAGTAAATAAAATATAGGTCAGGCAATCTGGCTCAGCGCCTGTGGCTCAAGCAGCTAAGGCACCAGCCACATACACCTGAGCTGGCTGGTTCAAATCCAGCCCAGGCCTGCCAAACAGCAGTGATGCTGCAACCAAAAAATGGCCAGGTGTTGTAGTGGGCACCTGTAGTCCCAGCTACTTGGGAGGCAAAGGCAGGAGAATCGCTTAAGCCCAGGAGTTGGAGGTTACTGTGAGCTGTGATGCCACAGCACTCTACCCAGGGTGACAGCTTGAGGCTCTGTCTCAAAAAAAAAAAAAAAAAAAAAGAGATTCTGTTAACTTATGACTTGGCGCAAGAGACCATACTCCTGCCTCAGATGTTTCTTGGTTCTGCATATATTGTCTTTGTCTCCACTATTCCCAGTTTTTTAGTCCCCACCTGAAAGACTCTCCAGGGTAATGCTTGCTTTCATAATAGGCTATCGGTTACGAGGGATTCCAGGAATTCCTGAAAATCTATCTGGAACTGGATAATGTTCCCAGTCACCTAAGCCTGGCACTGTTTCAATCCTTCCAGACTGGTCAGAGCTTAAAGGAGATTAAGACAAAAGGTATGGCCAAGTAGAAAGGATGGGGCTGGACCTTGGAAGAAAAGTCTAATTACTGTGGGTTTGGGAATGAGAGTTGACTTCAGTCACATGCTGTGGGCAGGTTGAGGGAGAGGTGGAGGGTGCCAAGGCTGGTCTTGGAGCTGGAGGGAAGAAAGCTAAAGGGGAGAGTGGGAACAGGGGAAAGGAAGAGCCAAATTGGAGGGAGCCCTGATCTCAGATTTGCAGTACTTTTTTGTAACCAGATGTGGTGTGTCTCAGTGATGTCTCATGCTACTTTTCCCTTCTGGAGGGCGGCCGGGCAGAAGATAAGCTAGAATGTGAGTTGCCATTCTGGACTGGGGGTAAAGGGAGTGGGTAAAGAGAGAGAGGTGTTCCCTAGCCTCCTTTCCCTCATTCTTTCAGGATTCATAAAGGCTGACAGGGCTAGATAAAGGTGGGGCCATAGAAGGATCCCATTTCCTCTGTTCCCCAAGACTCCTTATACCTAATGCCACCCACCACAGTCACCCCTATTCCCATGTCTTGTCCCTTCCCATGTAGGTGGCCTGGGATGTTTGGGGGTATGAATGCGTGCTGTCTGCTGTCAGATCCACCAAGGGTAGAATCCATGCCTGTTTCCCCTCCCTTTCTGTCTCCTTTCTCAGTCTCATCCCAAGCTCTAGGCTCTCACTTCAGTGAAAAGCCCTCTCCCTATTTCTGTTTCCGTGTATGCTGGTATGAGTTCTTTGAATCCCTCTCACAAACTGATCCTGGCCCCCCTAAAACACCCCACAGTCACCTTCAAGCTGTACGATACGGACAGAAATGGGATCCTGGACAGTTCAGTGAGTTGGGGTACCCCTGGGTATGCTGGGCAAGGGAATATGTGTCTATTTGTTTGTGCCCACCTGCCCCGACTCTTCTAGGGTTTTAAACAGCCGAGGAGGATAGGAGAAAAGGTTGGGTACTCTTGGACTTAATTTGGGATTAGGTCCCAAGCTCGTGGCCCTCAAAGAGAAAGCTGGAGAGAAGAATTGGGGACCTGCCTTACAAACACGTGCACATTCATTTACATGGCAGAGGCACCCTAGAATGAGAGACAGCTGGGGGTGGAATCTGGGAACCCTGATTTCTGAAGAAGAGTTTAGATAGTGGTAGTGAGGGAGATATGGCTGTGAATCTTATCCTCTTTGACCCAGGAAGTGGAAAAAATCATCCTACAGATGATGCGCGTGGCTGAATACCTGGATTGGGATGTGTCTGAGCTGAGGCCGGTAAGGCAGTTAGTCTTCCTTCATGTCCCTTATCGTACATTCTTTCCCATGAATTCCGCATCTGCCATTGCCTGGGCTGGATATCCCAAGACACAGTGGAGAAGAGTCAGGTCTGAGAAGCCACTCATATCAAAAGCCTTCTCCCACTCTATGGTCAGATTCTTCAGGAAATGATGAAAGAGATCGACTATGATGGCAGTGGCTCCGTCTCCCTTGCCGAGTGGGTCCAAGCTGGGGCCACCACTGTGCCACTGCTAGTGCTGCTGGGTCTGGAGATGGTGAGTAAGAGAAATCTCTAAAGATTGGTAAAGACAGCTGCGTTGGGTTGTACTTGCCAAGGTTGGCCCTCTAAGGGCTTAGACACTTGTTTGCATCTTCTGTGCCCTCCCAGACTCTGAAGGATAATGGGCAGCACCTGTGGAGACCCAAGAGGTTCCCCAGACCAGTCTACTGCAACCTGTGCGAGTCCAGCATTGGTCTTGGCAAACAGGGCCTGAGCTGTAACCGTGAGTGACAGGACCTGGCCATGTGGGACAGGAGGGCAGCCTAGCCATATGTGGGAGCACAGCACTCTGCAATGAAAGAGGCCTGGGTTTGAAACCCGGGGTCTGCCACTTACTAGTTCTGTGACCTTGGGAAAGATACATAACTTCATTACCTCTTCATTTCCATAACTGAAAATGAAGTAATTGTGAATATTAAATAAATTGGTGCAAGAAAAGTGCTTCCCACAGTGCATACATATACTATAAAATCTGATCAAAATTAGGTATTATCAGTGTTGTTAAATCTGGAGCTCCCTCCCTTGCACCATCCACCTCAGTTCCTGCCTTGCACATGGATGGCGTGGGGACAGTCATGGGGTAGCAGTTGCTCTTTTAGGAGGAAGAGTGAGGAAAAGGCACAGGTCTTGGAGGAGAGACCCCACCCCAAACTTTAATTCTCTGCCACACCCTCACACCAAGGAGTGATATATCTTTTTTTTTGAGACAGTCTCACTATGTACAGAGTCTCACTATGTACAGAGTCTCACTCAGTACAGTGTCATGGCATCACAGCTCGCAGCAACCTAAAACTCTTGGGCTTAAGCAATTCTCTTGCCTCAGCCTCCTAAGTAGCTGGGACTACAGGTACCCAGCTGCTTTTTTGTTGCAGTTTGGCCTGGGCCAGGTTTGAAACTGCTACTCTCGGCACCCTACCCACTGAGCCCCAGGCTCCGCCCAGGTTATGTCTTATTGCAGTGAGTGATCCTGCCTCACCCCCAGGTAAGGAGGAAACAGGGGGAGGGGCTGCAGCTAAGGCTCTGACGGTCTTTCCTCTCCTTCAGTCTGTAGGTACACTGTTCATGACCAGTGTGCCATGAAGGCCCAGCCTTGTGAAGTCAGCACCTATGCCAAGTCTCGGAAAGACATTGGTGTGAGTGACCTCATGCCCCCTACTTCACCACCTCCACCCTGGCCCTGCCCTTGGCCGGTCGCTACCCTCAGACCCTCCCAGACAAGGGACTGCCTTTCTCCTCAAGGTCCAATCACATGTGTGGGTGCGAGGAAGCTGTGAGTCTGGGCGCTGCGACCGCTGTCAGAAAAAAATCCGGACCTTCCACAGTCTGACCGGGCTGCATTGTGTATGGTGCCACCTAGAGGTCAGTTCAGGAGCTGTCCTTCCAGGCTCTGCCTTGGGCCCCCAGGGGAGCCACCCTTTCTCCACAGCTCTGCCAGCTATGTCTTCCTTACTGCGGCAGCTGACCCTGCTCCCAAGGTCTCTCTTTCCACCTAGATCCCTAGGTTGAGAGGTAGCAGGGTCATCTCCATGATCCCTGTGCCCACCTTGTCTTTCAGATCCACGATGACTGCCTGCAAGGTGTGGGTCTTGAGTGTGACTGCGGGCTGCTCCGAGATCACATCCTGCCCCCATCTTCCATCTATCCCAGTGTCCTGGTGAGACCCTTGGGCAGCAACTGAGAGGGAACAGGAGTGTCTCCCCAATTTCCCACACAAATTGAATGCCATTTAGAACAAAGAACCTATAATTTTGAGATCAAGTTAGACTCATCTGTTTAGGGATTCACACACAGTCCAACTTTCTTTCCCTCTGCTTTCCTTCCCTCCTAGGCCTCTGGACAGGACCGTAAAAGTAGCAGAACAAGCCAGAAGACTTTGGATGACATAAGTTTGAGCACCTCCGAGGCTCTGCGGGTATAGGGCTGAGGGGCTTGGGCTTCATGGTGGGGGCCAGTGTTTTACTTTTGGGAAGGAATGAAGTGGGAAAACCTGAGGGGTGACTCTGGCTCCATCCTGGCAGGGGAGAGGAGTAGACAGGGAAGAGGGAAGGGAAAACATCTTGATAGAATACCAGCCTTCTGCCCTGGTCTCCAGGGCTTACCTGAGCTCTCACAAAATCCTGCTTTCTTTATCCTTATTTTCTTCCCCCCATACAGATTGACCCTGTTTCTAGCACTCACCCACTTCTAGTCTTTGTCAATCCTAAGAGTGGCGGAAAGCAGGGACAGAGGTGAGGAGAGATGTACCAGGTCTTCTAAGATAGAGGGGGAGGGCTACGGAATGTGGAGGGAGGAAGAGAATGTGTGTGTGGAGGGTCATATTTGAGGAGGACATCACGAGGGCGGGGTAGGCCAGGTGTGGAGTTTCAGACCTGTTAACTTGTCTCTGCAAAAAAAAAAAAAAAAAATTTTTTTTTTTTTTACACAGAATCTCACTGTCACCCTCAGTACAGTGCCGTGGCGTCACAGCTAACAGCAACCTCAAACTCTTTGGCTTAAATAATTCTCTTGCCTCAGGCCCCAAGTAGCTGGGACTACAGGCACATGCCACAACGCCCAGCTATTTTTCTGTTGCAGTTATTATTGCTTAGCTGGCCCGGGCTGGGCTTGAAGCCGCCAGCCTCGGTGTATGTGGCCGATGCCATGACCACTGTGCTATGGGTGCCGAGCCATTTTTTTTCTTTTTTTTTGAGACAGAGTCTCAAGCTGTCACCCTGGGTAGAGTACCGTAGCATCACAGCTCACAGCAACCTTAAACTGTTGGGCTTAAGCAATTCTGTTGCCTCAGCCTCCCAAGTTGCTACAGGTGCCCGCCACAATGCTGGGCTATTTTTTTGTTGCAGTTGTCACTGTTGTTTTATCTGGCCCAGGCCAGGTTATAACCCACCAGCCTTGGTGTATGTGGCTGGTGCCCTACCACTGAGCTACGGGTGCTGTCCTGCAAAAAGAAAATTTTTTTTTTGCAGTTAGCCAGAGATGGATGATGGGATGCACCTATTGTCCCACCTACTTGGGAGACTGAGGTTGAATGGTCACTTGAGCCCAGGAGTTTGAGGTTGCAGAGAGCTATGATCATGTCACTGCACTTCAGCCAGAGCTACAGAGACCTTGTCTCAAAAAAAAAAAAAAAAAAAAAAAGAGAGGGTGGGGTACAGAATGTCACCTTCCAATTCCCTCCACTATGAGGTTTCCTTTTTCCCTCATACAGAGTGCTCTGGAAGTTCCAGTACATACTAAACCCTCGACAGGTGTTTGACCTCCTAAAGGATGGTCCTGAGGTGGGGTGAGTAGAGGTTAGGGGCTGTATCACAGTGTTTTTGTGGGTCTCCGTAAGTTGGGAGAGAGCAGGAAAGACTGCGTGTTGGGAGAGGAGGGCTAGAGGACAACAAAAGGTCAGAATTCAAAATGGTTCTTTCCCTAGTGCCACTAGGTATCCCATCCTCTGAGCAATCTGGTCTGTCTTTGCTCTGCTTTCAAAGGATGAAGATACCAGCTTTTCCCGACCATTAAGGAGTGGCTATAACTCTCTCCATTGTCCTTTTCTCTGCCCTCCATAGGAACCCAAGTGTTTTGACAAAGAGGAAGAGGGTGCTAAGGAATGAGAGACAAAACGTCCTCTTCCTGCCCAGGAGCTGGGTAGCCTTGGACTTGTTATTCTTCAACATCTTCTCTCTCCTCTCTTGTCCCAGGCTTAAATTCTTCAGGGATGTTCCTGATAGCCGGATTTTGGTGTGTGGTGGAGATGGCACAGTAGGCTGGATTCTAGAGACCATTGGTCAGTGTAGGGAGAGGGTCCAGGAAGGGGACTGCGGCAATAACCTTGCAGAGCTAACTCCCTGCATCCTTCTGTTCACCTGCTTCCCCAGACAAAACCAACTTGCCTGTTGTGCCTCCTGTTGCTGTGCTGCCCTTGGGCACAGGAAATGATCTGGCTCGATGCCTAAGATGGGGAGGAGGTAAGTTGTTAGAAATTGTTCTGTTGGTGGCGCCTGTGGCTCAAAGGAGTAGGGTGCTGGCCCCATGTGCCAGAGGTGGTGGGTTCAAACCCAGCCCCGGCCAAAAACTGCAAAAAAAAAAAAAAGAAATTATTCTGCTGGGGGCTAGAGAGAGTTGGGTAGTAAGGGAAAGGCACATAGAGAAGCATCTAGGCATCTGGTGTAGAAAGAGGGTTGGGAAAGAAGAGAGGCACAGACACGTAGAAAAAAAATTTTCATTTTTTTCTTTCTTTGTAGAGACAGGTTCTCTCTCTTGCTCAGGCTGGTCTTGAAATCCTGGCCTCAAGGGAGCCTCCCACTTTAGCCTCCCAAAGTAATAGGATTACAGGCACAAGCCACTGCACCTGGCCAATTTTAGACATTTTGAAATTATGTATTTTGAATTTTCATTATATATTCTGTAAATGATACTCTAATAGCAGTTTTCTGCTAACTCAACCTGAATTGTGACAATAAAGAGATAAATATGGGGGCAGCACCTGTGGCTCAGTGAGTAGGGCGCCGGCCCCATATACTGAGGGTGGCAGGTTCGAACCCAGCCCCAGCCAAACTGCAACAAAAAAATAGCTGGGCATCGTGGTGGGAGCCTGCAGTCCCAGCTACTTGGGAGGCTGAGGCAAGAGGATCGCTTGAGACAAGAGTCGAATGTTGCTGTGAGTTATGACACCACGGCACTCTACCAAGGGCAACAAAGTAAGACTCTGTCTCAAAAAAGAAAAAAGAATGAGAATACAGGAGGGAGACCAGTTTAAGGAAGAAAGGTAGATTCCTTTTCAGATGATGTTGTCAGTGGAGCAAGCAAGTATGTGCTGGGTAGTAAGAAATAGGTGTCAGATGGCTCGGCGCCTGTGGCTCAAGTGGCTAAGGCACCAGCCACATGTACACCCGAGCTGGCAGGTTCGAATCCAACAATGACAGCTGCAAACAAAAAATAGCCAGACACCTGTAGTCCCAGCTACTTGGGAGGTGGAGGCAGGAGAATCTCTTGAGCCCAGGAGTTGGAGGTTGCTATGAGCTGTGATGCCACAGCACTCTACCCAGAGTGACAGCTTGAGGCTCTGTCTCAAAAAAAAAAAAAAGAAAGAAAGAAAGAAAGAAATAGGTGTCAGAGGCCCCTCATGATGGCTCATGGCTGTGATCCCAACACTCTGGGAGGCAAAGGTGAGTGGACCTCATCTCTAAAAAATAACCGGGCGTCGTGGCGGGCACCTGTAGTCCCAGCTACTCAGGAGGCTGAGCCAAGAGAATCACTTGAGCCAGAGAGTTTGAGGTTGCTGTCCCAGTTACTCCCAAGGCTAAGGTAGGAAGATAGCTTGAGCCAAGGAGTTTGAGGTTGCAATGAACTAAGATGACGCTACCGCCATCTATCCTGGGCGACAGAGCAAGACCCTGTCTCAAACAAACAAATGGGCCAGGTGCAATGGCTCGCACCTGTAATCCTCGCACTCTAGGAGGCTGAGGTGGGTGGATTGCCTGAGCTCAAGAGCAAGACTCCATCTCTAAAAATATCCAGGCTTGGCTCTGCACCTGTGACTCAAACGGCTAAGGCGCCAGCCACATACACCTGAGCTGGCGGGTTCGAATCCAGCCCGGGCCCGCCAAACAACAATGATGGCTGCAACCAAAAAATATCCAGCCATTGTGGTGGGCACCTGTGGTCCCAGCTACTTGGGAGGCAGAGGCAGGAGAATCGCTTGAGCCCAGGAGTTTGAGGTTACTGTGAGCTGTAATGTCACAGTACTCTATACCAGGCTTTGTGGTGGGAGCCTGTAGTCCCAGCTACGTGGGAGTCTGAGGAAAGAGAATCACTTGAGCCCAAGAGTTTGAGGTTGCTGTAGACACCATGGCACTCTACCCTGGGCGACACAGTGAGACTCTGTCTCAAAGACAAACAAACAGAGTTAAAATGAGAACTAAAGATATACTATTGGTTTTGACAGGAGGCATTGTCAGTCTTTGCCAAAAGAGTTTCACCAGAGTGGGATTGGTGAAAGGCAAATTGCAGTGGGTTGAACCACCAATGGAATGTGAGGAAATGGAAACTTGAGGATTTTTTTGAGACAGAATCTCACTCTCTCACCCCAGCTAGAGTGGCGTGGCCTCAGCCTAATTCACAGCAATGTTAAACTCTTGGGCTCCAGCGATCCTCCTTCCTCAGCATCCGAGTAGCTGTGACTACTGACACCTGCCATCACACCTACCTAATTTTTCTGTTTTTTAAAGCAAAGATGGGGATCTCCTTCTTGCTCAAACTGGTCTCAAACTTCTGAGCTCAAGCAACCCTCCTGCCTTGGCCTCCCAGAGTGCTAGGATTATAGGCATAAGCCACTGTGCCTAACCAAGAATTATTTTTTTTAATCTCCCCCACACACACACTGATTAAAAAAAAAAAAAAAAAAAATACATACTCGTAAAAAAACAATTAGAACATTTTAGGTATGCATGCCAAGAAAGTGAAAGCTTGCTATAATCTACTTCCTAAAGTTCAAGAGCTAGTCCTCCATGTTTTTTATTCTGCACACATACTAATTGAAACAATAATGAAATTATTTTATAGATGTTTTCCTTCTTTTTTCTTTAACTTAAAAGTTCATATTGGGCTTGGCACCAATAGCACAGTGGTTACGGTGCCAGCCACATACACCGAGGGTGGCATGTTCGAACCTGGCCCGAGGCCAGCTAAACTGCAACAACAACAAAAAATAGCTGGGCTTTGGGGGGGGGGGGGCACCTGTAGTCCCAGCTACCTGGGAGACTGAGGCAAGAGAATCACTTAAGCCCAAGAGTTGGAGGTTGCTGTGAGGTTGCTTTTTTTCCCTCAAAAAAAAAAAAAAAAAAAAGTGCATATTGGTTATTATTATATTTCAGGACACTCAGGTTGCCTCATTGTTTTTAGGACTGAATAGCATTTCATTGTGTGAATGTGTAATAATTTAATTGGTCCCCTATTGATAGACACTAGTATAATATTCAGTTTTTCACTATTACAAAGCATGCTGTAGTGAACATCCTCACACATCTGTCTCCACACAAAACTGAACATTTTTTTCTCTAGGAGAGATTTCTTTTTTTTTTTTTTTTTTGAGACAGAGTTGTTTTTTTTTTCCCCCCTTTTTTCTTTCTTTTTATTATTTTTTTATTAAATCAGAAACACATAGATCATGTATACATTAAAGCATTTATGGGGTACAATGTACTGACTTCATATAGAATTAGGAATGCTTATATCACACTGGTTAATATAATTAAGAATGAAGAACGCTTAAGTTATTGATTTAGCTTGAGGGAATTTTTCTGAGATTTCTGACCCAATCCCCCAAAAACAACAATCCCAAACCTTAAATGACACTCCATGTTTGGGGACATTCCTCAGCTTTTGGATCAGTACCAACCTTGTTCAGGAAATATCAGCCAATGCCATTGAGGTCTTATATAGGGACCCCGAATTTCCACATTAGTTCATCATTTCATGATTTAGGGAGTCTAAAGCAAAGTGCCTGAAGGCTGTTTTCTAAAAACCATGGTTGATGAAGGATAAAATACTCTGGATTTAATTGGAGAAAGATAGTTGTGTTTATTGATTTGGGACTCATACTTGCTGTGATCAGGGGTCCGTGGAAGCCTCCTAACTCTTCCCCTTACACATGGTCTTACCGGCAGAGCTCCTGTGTTCCCTATCTAGTCTTAAACACTAAGGTGGTATGAAATGTTCACTGAAAAACTGTTAAAAAGGAGACATATATGACCTGTTTTCTCTTGCTTATTTAAAGTGGAAAGATAGATAATGTTTAATTTATTATATAATGATGGAGAAGAGCTCAGATTAGGAGTTGGGTATTACCTTCGAGGACCTGGAGTAGAATCAATGGGCATTTGCCAATTTCCACTGAAAATATTTAGAAAATTACTTGAAGTTTCTCTTGGGAAATAATATAAGCAACTTTAAGGCTGACTATCTGAGCCTGAGTGATTTATTGTTTTCACCTATTTGCTATTTTCTCTGTTGATAAAGTACTTTCCATACATCTTCTCATTTAATGATTATGATACCAAGTGACATTATTTTACTGGTTATCCATAGTAAGGTAAAGTGAGGTCATGAGTTAAAATGTTCTCATACAGATAGTTATGAAAGAATTTAGGATCTCACTGCTTCAAGATCTAGGTCTCTTCTCATCTGAGGGCTCTTCATCAAACTCTCATTTTTATGGATCCTAAAAATCTCTCTAACGGGCAATAGCCTTTCAATCGCAGTTAAAAACTTCTAGCAGGGTAGTATTATGTCCTTCCCATCTTTTAAACTTGTTTTTTTAATTGATCTGATAACACTTTTCAGTGTTCTGGAGGCATCTCCTCTTTCCAAATGGGAAGAAAAGAATAGGTGGATAATCTTTTTTTTTTTTTTCAATCTTAAACCAGAAGTGACTTTTAACAAACCATTAGATCCAGTAGATAATTATTTTGGGGAGAGGTAGGGAGTATAGGTTAATTGTACTGAGATTGGGTTATTAATTTTGGTGAATGTACCCTAACATTTAACTGATTTATAAATGACCACTTCCTGAAATAAACTAGATATTTTTATTTAGTTATCTTGGCAAATGTAACTGGAAGCACATGGCTCAAAGATAAGCCTTCTTTTTTTGGGGGTGGGTGGGAGACAAAGTCTCTCTCTGTCTCCCTGAATAGAGTGCCGTGGTGTCAGCTTAGCTCACAGCAACCTCAGTCTTTTGTGCTCAAGCAATCCTCTTGCCTTAGCCTCTCGAGTAGTTGGGACTACAGACACACCACAATGACTGGCTAGTTTTTCTATTTTCAGTAGAGACTGAGTCTTGCTCTTGCTCAGGCTGGTCTCAAATGTGTGTGCTCAAGCAATCCAACTGCCTTAGACTTCCAG
>CAUYPK010116792.1:0-10306 GCA_963574355.1 Loris lydekkerianus | reverse complement strand
TGGATACTTTTTCTTCCATTCTTGAGATACTTTACTAAGAAGAATATGTTCCAGCTCCATCCATGTAAACATGAAAGAGGTAAAGTCTCCATCTTTCTTTAAGGCTGCATAATATTCCATGGTGTACATATACCACAGTTTGTTAATCCATTCGTGGATTGATGGGCACTTGGGCTTTTTCCATGACTTAGCAATTATTAATTGGGCTGCAATAAACATTCTGGTACAAATATCTTTGTTATGATGTGATTTTTGGTCTTCTGGGTTTGTACCTAGTAGAGGAATTATAGGATTGAATGGCAGATCTATTTTTAGATCGCCAAGTGTTCTCCAAACATCTTTCCAAAAGGAATGTATTATTTTGCATTCCCACCAGCAGTGTAGCTGTGTTCCCTTTTCTCCACATCCACGCCAACATCTCTGGTCTTGGGATCTTGTGATATGGGCTAATCTTACTGAAGTTAGGTGATATCTCAAAGTAGTTTTGATTTGCATTTCTCTGATGATTAAGGATGATGAGCATTTTTTCATATGTCTGTAGGCCGTGTGCCTGTCTTCAGAGAAGTTTCTCTTCAAGTCTCTTGCCCAGCCTGTGATGGGATCACTCATTCTTTTCTTGTTTATACGTTTGATTTCTCTGTGGATTCTGGTTATTAAACCTTTGTTGGAGACATAACCTGCAAATATCTTCTTCCATTCTGAGGGCTGTTTGCTTGCTTTACTTACCATGTTCTTACCTGTGCAGAAGATTTTTAGTTTGATCAGGTCCCAGTAGTGTATTTTTGAAGCTGCTTCAATTGCCCAGGGTGTCCTTCTCATGAATACTCACCCAGAGCGATTTCTTCAAGAGTTTTCCCTACACTCTCTTCTAGTATTTTTATAGTTTCATGTCTTAAGTTTAAATCTTTAATCTGTGAGAGTCTATCTTAGTTAATGGTGAAATGTGTGGGTCGAGTTTCAGTCTTCTACAGGTCGCCAGCCAGTCCACCCAGAATTATTTATTCATACCTGCATTTAACCCTTTTCTTATTTCCATAAGGGTAGATATTGTTTCTTATTCTTCCAATCCTCCCAAACACCAAGCTTAGTACCTCATAGGTAAATGAGTTTTGAAGAATATATATTAATCTTTTCAGTAGATTTGCAAAATCTAATTGCTTTTAGAGCCAGAGCATACTTATTAGTTCTTAATTGGAATAGAATTCCTAAAGATTTTAGAAGAGAAAAGTAGGTGTGGAATGTATAAGAAGAGTGTGGCAAAAGTAAAGTGATATTGGCAGTTCCCACACCTGAATTTATATTTGTATATTTGTATTTGTCTGGTCTTGGGAAAAAACTTAGATCTCCTAACAGTTTTCGTTTCCTCATCCTTATAACAAAGCAAATAACAGGTGTTAAAAGACGTAGTCCATATAAAGCCTGTAGTCTGTCTATTGTCTCACTCAAAGTAAGTGATAGGAGTGTTTTTAAAATAATTACTCCTAATTATTTTAAGTGCTGTATGATTTTGAAAATGCTCACCTGGCATGTCAAGACCTAAACATTTTGCCTTCCCCAAAGCTTCCCCAAAGCTTTACAGATGGCCGGGCGTGGTGGCTCACACCTATAATCCCAGCATTCTGAGAGGACGAGATGGGCAGATTACTTGAGCTCAGGAGTTTAAGACCAACCTACACAAGACAGACTCTGTTTCTAGTAAAACTAGAAAAATTATCTAGCCGTTGTGACAGGCACTTATAACACCTGTAGTCCCAGCTACTCTGGAGGCTGAGGCAAGCGGATCACTTGAGCCCAAGAGTTTGAAGTTGCTGTGAGCTGTGATACCACCGCACGCTACTCAGGGTGAAAGAAGGAGACTCGGTCTAAAAAAAAAAAAAAAAAAAAAAAAAAAGAACAAAAACGACTAGCCGTATATGTCCTGTATTCTAATTTAAAAAAGAAACCAAAAAGGAAGCCATCTCCTTAAATTTCAGTTTAAAATGTCCACTATATTTATTTATTAATTTTTGTTCCTCAGCTTAGGAATCTGAAGCCAGTGAAATTAAAATTGTTGTGTTAGCATGCTTTAGACTTACTGCTTACTAAATATGTGGTTTAGAACTGAATTATACAATGTTTTGTATCATACTGATTTTGTTGATGTCAAAATCAGTTCAATATGAGATATATGTGTATATATGTGCATATTACTTTAACTCTTGTTCTACAGTTTGATTTGGCAATTAATCCTTTAACTCTTCTTACATACGCTGTCAAATACTATTTTCCTCCAGAATGCTGGGTAACTTCCTGAGTCTGAGTGGCATCTCCCAACTCTGGACTTCATTCTCGTCAACCTCCCAATTCAGATGCATCCTAGAAAGTAAAACCTCCTGAGCACTTGAATTAGCTGTCACAAATCTCACTTAATTTCATTCTCAGCTCATTTGCCATATACTCCTTACTCCCAGCCCTTCTTTCTATAACTGTCTATTCTTTCTATAACCACGGTTCCAGATGTCATGGGTATCTCCTCTCAACATCAATTTCTAGGGACTGTCTTGCTAGTGTCAGGTAGACACACAAAAAGAGAACTAACTTTTGAGAGACTGTCACTGACTGAGGAAGGAGGGGGAAGAACTCATAAAACGACATAAGAATTGATAAGATGCAGTCCCTGAGTGATGTTTGGGGTTATAACTAGGTATTGCTGAATTAGAGAATGTAGTCTTTGCCGTCCGTAATCACGGTTTGATTCTTTACAAAATGACTCTATCGTATTCGTTATATTCAGCGTGAGAAGGCAGGTAAGTGTGTAACTATTTGCTAGAAAGATTTCCTTCAAAAATGGTTAAGATTTTTAAAGTTCATACGTAAAGAATGAGATTGAGTTATAATGAAAATTAATGTTTATTAAATATCCCATTTTCCAATATGTCGGATATGTGAGATATTATGTACCTGATCCTAATTTAAGAGAAATTCTCTGTACCCCAATTATGGAAGAAAAGGAAACTATGGACTTGAATACTTTCTATCTCAGTTGAAAAACAGGTCAAGTAGATCTCATTTCAAGAATTTTACAGTTTCCTTAAAAGCTTCTGAAAACCATTATTTGCATGTAAGATTTTTTTGGAGAAGATTACATGATTGCTTCACAGCGTGCTGGCACATAATTTGGGGGGAGGTCATTATTTCTGTGCCTACATCCGTTTTTTCTTCCCTTAAGTTTTCTATTTTCATGTACACATAGGTGGTTTTTTGACTATGTGTCTTTCATTTCTTAGTCTTAATTGATTTGTGTTTTTCTTATGTCAAGAATTAAATGGCCTTTAATCAAACACTTTCTATAGGCATTCGTGAAGTTGCAATAGATGGTCACACCAGAAATAAAGGGCAGATGCTAGCAGCCACGCTTGCCTGGTTGGAGCCATAAGTAGTACATGATAGAAAAATAAAATTCAGAAATAAGGGTAATGGACTTACGGGAAAGAAAAAATCATATAAAATTATCTTCCGAAAGGAAAATGCATCAGGGCAGTAGGTTTTTTGAAAGTATAAATTCATTTAAATTAAAAAATCGTAATCCTAAGAGAATGCATTGACCAACGTGTAACTGTTAAAAGAACAAATTGCTTAGTATTTGAGACAGAAGGTATTTTACAACAGAGTTAGTTTCTAAGGTGTTGGAAGGGCTGGAAGAAAGAAAGGTAAAAGGTGGCGAGTCCAGGATTAGCAAAAAGAGCCACTAAAAAGAAGTTGATCCCTGCTGCTGTGTTGGCTGATTTGACATTTGAACCCTTATGAGATGCTGCCCCACCCAGAGCTGAGATGCCTGCAACATTCCGCTACTCGAGAGGCTAAACGTGTCAGAGAGACGTTGTTCCTGCTGCCTGGAATGCTCGAGGCTGCAGGTGCTTTCTCCCTCCACGGATGCAGCAGCTCTTGCACTTTTTCTTCATTCTTCCTGCTCTGTGTTTCTAGGGCGCCTCCCACTGGCAAAAATTAATAAATAGAAAACCAGCAAGCAAGAGAGTTAGTTGCAAGGTACTTTGTAGGCTGGCTGCTCAGCAGTACAGAACAGGATATGCAGGTGTGGACATGGGGCTGTGGAGAGTATTAGCGATTCAGCATTCATGCTCACTCGTCTTCCCACCTCCCTGCACTACCAGATGGAATCACTCAGTGCTTCCACCTGACATGACATGACTGTGCTTTGTATAAATGGAGATGCTTTCATCTTCATTGTCACATTCATATATCTGGGTGATGTTAATTCCCCTTTAGTTCAGACACCACCCACTTGGATAGTCTGCAACTTAATAAAATACTAAACTGTGGCTGGGTGTGGTTGCTCACACCTCCCAGTGCTTTGAGAGGCTGATGTGAAAGGACCACTTGAAGCCAGGAGTTCAAGACCAGCCTGAACAACATAGAAAGACCCTGTATCTGCATATAACTTTTCAAAATTAACTAAGCATGGTAGCACGCACCTGTGGTCCTCACTACTCAGGAAGCTGAGGCAGGAAGATCGTTGGAGGACAAGAGTTTGAGGCTATAGTGAGCTGTGATGGCATCACATTCTTCCCAGCTGTCACTCCAGCCTGAATGACAGAGTAAGACCCTGTCTCAAACAAAACAAAACAAAGAACACAAACAAACAAACAAACCACTTAAACTATAAATTAAAACCATTATAGAAGTTTATATCAACTTTCTTTACCTAAATCAATGGAGAAAAGGAGGAAGGAAAATTAGTTATTAAATACAAATCTCTATATAATCAAGAAGTAAAATACAATTTTTGTTTCTATAGTTAGTTGTGAGGCCACAGTTGATATTTAGCACTGTTTCCCTTTGTCCTCAGCCAGTTGCTCCCAGGTTTGGGATTTTTTAACCTAGTGAAGCATCCAAAGCTTCATCCCCAGTCAGTGTCCTTAGTGGTTCTGCCTTTACTGGACTGCAGGCTTTCAGTGCTTATGTGGTTAGTTGCCCTGATCATATAAACAGATGCCCTTTTGCATGTCCTGAATGTTAGCATGCACCAGGAACCCAGCTGCTCCTTCCATACATACCCTTTCTTTTCTCCTATAAGGATAGTTGCCTGAGGATCTCAAATGGACTGGGAATATTCTGTTTCTACTTTCTAATTGTGCCTTTGTTGCAACCCAGGATGTAAGCATTTCTCTGTGTGGGTAGACAAAGAAAACACATTTCCAGTAGGTGATTAAATATAGTAGTGAGAAAAAAATACATTTACTTTCTCCCCTTTCTTCCCATCCCAACATTTTCTCACCATCTAAAAATCAGCATCAAATATTTGTCCTTAGTTCAAAGCCCATGCAGCATCCTGTAGGAACCTCAAGATGACAGGGTGTTGTCATCACTTAGCTCGTTCTGTTGTGGGGACTTCAAGAGGACATTCTGGCAACCTCTCAGGCTTTGGGTTAGTAAAGCGTGTTTCAAGATGTGTAGCGTCCATGGATGTTACCTTACTGCCCTACTTCTCTTGCTGTAAGCGGATTTCTTAATCAAAAGCAACCTTGTGTGGGACATCCTGTCAAGGCAGGCGACGTTCTGTACGTTCACAGATGATAGAGCTGCCAGATTCCTGTGAGCAGGTCTGCAAGGGAGCAGTTACCTCCCTGGAGAGAGCGACACTGGGCAAGAGGCCCTTACATTTCCATGATGAATGTTATCCCTACCCAACTTTCAGATCATCAGTAAGACAAAATCTTTGCATTTATAAGGGAGAGTCAGGGTCCTGGCAGACAACTTTTAGGGCCTTCCTTGATGACTTTGACTTGTCTAGAGACTTGTGTCGAACTCATTCCTTCTCCAGATCCTCTATCTCTGAGCTCTTCTTTAATAGCATCTTTTAGGTATGGAGATGTCTCATTTCCCTGTAGTCTTAAATTCTCACACTGTCTTGAATGTTGACATTATTACTATGCTATGTGTTAGTCGATTAATTAATTTGATCAATATTTATTATGTGCCAACTATGTTTTTGGCCTGATGCTAAGCTCTAGAAATACGTGGATGAGGAAGAGTCAGGATTGCCTTACAGACCCTACAGGCTACTGGGGAGGTTGGACAATTAAACGAGAAGTAATACTACTAATAATGTGGTAAATGGATAAGTGCTATGTTCTGTAGGAGAAAAACCCGATTTCTGTCCTGGGGGAAGATCACCTGTCAGAGGAACATTTTAGATAATTCCTTAAGAACACACACAGGGAGGCCACTGTAAAGTTAATTTTACTTTGAAAGAGGTTCTAATTTAGCACATATGCAAAATCTTGTTTCCTGCAGTATTATGTTTAGTCAGTTTGGGGATCCTGTATTCTACTGAACATAAATCCGTGGTTATGCTAATCTCTAACTTTTCATGAAAATATTTTGAATGAATAAATCAGATGATTATATTCAATAGCTGTTCAATTTCTCCTATCTCTATTAGTTGACTTTGTGAAGATTCACATGACTTTCCTTGTGAAATAAATTTTAATTCATCACTGAAACTAGCAAATCATAGTTTCTTCAACCCATTCATGGGTGCTTCAAGAATGTGATCTGTAGCTGGGTGTTGTGGAAGGCACCTGTAGTCCCAGCTACTTGGGAGGCTGAGGCAAGAGAATCACCTTAGCCCAAGATCTGGAGGTTGCTGTGAGCTGTGACATCACAGCACTCTACAGAGGGTGGCAAAGTGAAACTCTGTCTCTAAAAAAAGAAAAAAAAAAAAAAAGAATGATCTGTAATGGAAGACTTTATATTTTGGTGATTTAATTTTGTAGTTGAGAACACAGGCTCTGGAGTTAGACCACCAAGATTCAAATCCTGACTCAAACACTTGCTAGCTATGTGACCTTGAGCAAGTTACTTAATCTCTATACTACAATTTCCTCATCTATAGGGTAATAATAATACTGTCTCTATTATGGAGAGAGATTTTAAAAAGAGTCAATATATGCCAAGTGATTAGAACAGTGCCTGATACATAGTGAGTGATATATAACGCAGTAACAAATAAGATCGCTGTTCCTCTGGAGCACATCTATTAAGAATGCCTTTTTTAGAAAGCAATAAAAATTATAAATGTGCCCACTTCCTCATTTTTGATCTGGAACACAAACGGCAGCTGTTAACATGATGCAATAGGAAGATTCCTATACTGGTATTACTGGGTTCTATTTCCGTCTCTATTAATTAGCTTCAAGGGTAAAGCCTATTTTATCCTTTGGAGAGAGGCAGTATTTAGACAATGGGACAAAGACAGGTGCTGTGCTTTGGTGATTCAGTGATTCTAAAAATCACAAGAACTGCTTGCTTACTTGCTTGCTTGCTTAGAACATTGTTTGCTATTGTCTAGTAGTTGTACTAAAAGGCGGTTATTATCTTCATAGGTGTTATCACAAGTTATGGATTATATCTGGATGGCATATTACTTCACAATTCCTCAGAGCTCAGCTGCTTTGCTTATGGATTTGCTCCTTGGAGCTTACATTCCTTCAGAGTCCAAGCATGCACAGCCAAAGGTTGTGCTCTGGGCCCACTGGTGAGTATGTGAATTTATACTCTGGGAATATATTAGATGTCAGCTGACTGAGTATCAAGGAGGAAGTAAGTGGTGGTGACTCACTCTCCTCACAGCTAGCCTTTTCAGCAGGATGGGATATATATATTTTTTTCTTATAAAAGTTCATTTAGTAGTTACTAAGATTTTATATTCCACATAAATTTCAAGACTGCACATAGGTCTAGTGAAGGACAAAATATATATTTTACTGAAATAATGGTAAGTTGGCTGGTCTAGTAGGGAATCATAAAATGTTGCCTCTTTTAGTGTCATATTTAAGGTGGATTTTTTCTTCCCAATAATGAGTTCAACAACCAACTTTAAGGTTAAAAAGCGAAAATAATTGACTCTCCATAACTGCTACCATATAGCAATACTGATGCCCAACAAGAAGATTAATCAATTAAAAGGTTGAGTTTACTTCATCCATTAGAATAAAATAGTTGTATTTTGTGAATGTGTTAGAGCTTCATAAGAACAGTATTTAAAGCTACACTGGTATCAGCTTTTGATATTCACATTTCAGAGACAGAGTCTCAAGCTGTCACCCTGGCTTGACATCACAGCTGTGATCACAGTGGCATCACAGCTCACAGCAACCTCAAACTCTTGGGCTTAAGCAATTCTCTTGCCACAGCCTCCCAAGGAGCTGGGACTACAGGCACCCTCTACAATGCCCCAGTATTTTTTGGTTGTAGTTGCCATTGTTGTTTGGCAGGCCCAGGCTGGGTTCGAACCCACCAGCTCCAGTGTATGTGGCTGGAGCCCTAGCTGCTTGAGCTACAGGCACTGAGCCATATGTCTATATCTGAAATGTATACCTATATTTTATTAGCAGTTAAAAGCTTGAGGAAATTATGCTTTTTATTTCTACTATAATTTAGAAAAACCAATCAGTAGTACATAATTGTCATAAAGTAGCAGACCATTCTGTAGTTTCAAAACATCAGAAAATACTTTTGTGCATTTTTCTTGATTAATTAGTTTTCACTTATTTTAAGGGAAATACTTAGTGTTAGATACTTTTTGGCAATGTTTGCTAATTCTCTATCATTTTAATGCACCCTGTCTTCACTGAACAGTGTATTATATAAATATTACCTTGAAAAACAGCCCTATGGATTAATTTTTGCTTCCTTACTTTTGATCACTTCTCCCATTTTGTTTCCAAGATTGGTTGCTTTCCAAGCAGCTAACATTATCCATTGGTGGGGCTGAATCTTTATTGCCATTAAGTGTTTTATAGCCCAGACCCTGCTGATGGATACTTACCCTTAAAAGCAGGAATGGCGAAAGGCCAGCTTGTCCTCTCCATTCAAAAAAAGGAAAGAGAAACAAAAGAACATGTGACATCAGCTCGAAACTTACACTTTTTCAAAATGTAAACTGCAAATTGTGCTTCTGGCGACTAAATTGGTTCCACAGTGTCTCTTGATAGATGTTCTGGCAACTTTGAATATGGGGACACCGTGATCAATCCTCATCCTGCACAGATAGTAGCAACATTCCCCTTAAGAAATCAAATGCCACAATGTCCTGATGGGAAGGGAGAAAACAGAATTGCGGAGTAAAACCTTCTCTGCCTCGGCCTCATCTATTCTAGACACAATCCTGACTTACAGCACAGAGTCATTTTCTTCCTTGATACTTTTCTTTATCCTGTACTCAGTATGCAAACACTTTTCCCTAGTCAATGATCCATCTCTCATCGCTGGGATTGAACAGCAATGTCTTTATTTAGAACAACTCAACTATAGGCTGCCAAGAAGTTAAAACTCATGGTCTTCAACTGGTTTCTGAAATATTCTTGTGCCAGTTACGTTACATATTACGCCCGTAAGCGATGACTTATCTTAGTTTTCTAAACAGTCCTGCATATTTCTCATAGTATCATGAAGGATATAACAGATTCAGCTCGGTTTTGTTGGTGATTCTTTTTTTATGTGTCCTTATTGATTTTAAAAATCTATGAATCAATCTTAAAAGCCAAACTTTCCTATCATGAAATTATAAAGTGATATTCAACAATATTCAGCCAAATGTAGTAATGGTGTATACATGCCTTCTAAAGTTATTTTGTATCTAAAGCCCAATGCTATTAGGTTTTTAAATAAAACATTTCATTCAAACAAAATCTTAATTTCTGTATTTAAATCTTTTCTTAGCAGAAATCAAAGAATCAATTATTGAAAGAGTCTAATTTTTTGTTCACCTAACAACATCTCCTTATGATAACTCCTATTTTTTAGAAAGAAAAGCCTGTTTATTTTATAGTTTTTACATATTTACTACCATTGTTACCCACATATGCAGGGAAATACTATATTCAGTGTTTTTTATGACAAATGTGTGTTTCATACTCTCCAATGTGGTGCAGTTCATCTTTAAAACTGGGAAGTTGCTTATATATGAAAACAGAAAATTTTGATAAAATAGAGTATTTTTAAAGGGAAAATATGTAAATTCTGCATTCTTATTTTAATGTAGTATTAGCTCAAACTGTTTGTCAAGCCTGATGAAAATTCATTAGTAGTTCAAAAAGAATTTTTCTATACCCACGTGAAAAAGATTTGCCTGTGGTTTGTCCAGTTCTTATACATTTAAACAATGCATTAAACTATTGAAGAAATTCCGATGTTAAAAACAGTTTATGATGCCTTTGATCTTACAAGGGTACATGTGAAACTTAGTAAATGTAGAATGTAAATGTCTTAACACAATAACTAAGAAAATGCCAGGGAGGCTATG
>CAUYPK010116789.1:0-11253 GCA_963574355.1 Loris lydekkerianus | reverse complement strand
GAGGATAGGTCTGAGAATATCCTGAAGAGCTGGTTTGGTTATGGCAAATTTCTTCAACATATGAATGTCATTAAGGTATTTAATTTCTCCATCATAAATGAAACTCAGTTTAGCTGGATAGAGGATCTGGCATTGAAAGTTATTTTGTTTTAGGAGATTAGAAGTCGATGACCACCCTCTTCTGGCTTGAAAATTTCAGCAGAGAGATCTGCAGTCATTCTAATATTCTTTTCTTTGTAGGTAATGGTTTTCTTCTGTCTGGCTGCTTTGAGAATTTTCTCCTTCATATTAACTTTAGTGAAGTTAATTATGATATGCCTGGGGGATGTCTTATTGGGATTTAGTCATGCTGGGGTTCTGAAACTGTCTGCTATCTGAATTTCAGAATTTCTTGGCATGTCTGGAAAATTCTCTTTCATAATTTCATGGAGAAGGGCCTCAGTGCCTTGCGAGGCCACTTTATCACTTTCAGGGATTCCTATGAGGCAGATATTAGCCTTCTTTGAATTATCCCAGAGCTCTCTGATAGAATGATCCATTTTTGTTTTTCATCTCTCTTCCTCTTTGAGAGTTTGGAAGCATTCAAAAGCTTTGTCTTCAATGTCAGAGATCCTTTCTTCTGCTTGCTTCACTCTGTTACTGAGGGATTCTACTGTATTTTTCAGATCTTTGAGGGGTGCAAATTCTTGCTTCAGTGCATCAAAATCTTGGTGGTTTTGTCTTTAAATTTGTTAAATTCTTGAGACAACTTTTGAATTTCTCCTTGAATTTCTAATTCTCACTTTTGAATTGCTCTTCAAATTTCTAATTCCAATTTTTCCTCCATTCTATTAATTTTGTTTGCAATCCAAATTCTGAATTTGATTTCTGACATCTCAGCCATCTGTTTATGAATGGGATCTTTAGTTACATTTGCCACATCTTTCCTTGGGGGGGTTGATGTATTCTGGTTTGCATGTTACCAGAGTTTTTCTGCTGAAACAGCCCCAGGATTATTTTACATCATTTGACTTTTCCCCTGGAGCTTTGTCAAGGACCTGTACAGTGCTACTTCCTGAGAAACTGGGACCTGTTTGGTGTGGTGGTGCTAAGTGGTTCTGTCTTGTTTTCAGTTGGTCTCTGTCCGACCCTAGTGAAACAGTTACTCTGGGTTGAAGTCTCAGCTATGGAGAAATACCAGCAATTTAAGTCACCCCGCCTCCCACAGGCAACAATTTGAAAAGGAAAATCAAACCACACACCCAGGGCACCACTTGAATAGTCCTTGGGTGATTGGTTCAGTTCAAAAGGTCCAAATCAATTGTCTCAGTCAGCACCTGTCTCAGGTGGGAGAGCTTAAAAGGTCTCTGGCAACTGGATCGCAGGGTTCTTTTGACAACTCAATATGACATACTCTGGTGCTTCATGAAGTCAGGAGGACCCACCCAGCAAATAGATTAGTCTTGAAAGGTTGATGCATCTTTCCCCACCTTGCACCTCTGTCACACCCAGTCACTGATAACTCTGCAGGGCTGTGACACAGTTGCCTCCAGTGAGCAGATACTCCAGAGGTTTTCACCTGCCTGAATCACAAGGAAATCTATATCTGCTCAGCCAGGCTGCTGCTCTCTGTCTGTATCCAGCAGGGGGAGGTGAGGCCTGACAACATCGGGTGCTTGATGGAGGCTGTGGGGTGTTCATTCAGTTCCAGCCCCACCCCTGATTGATGTCACTGACAGAACAGAACAAGTTTGTGGGAATTTGTTTCTGTCCCTGCTAAATTCCCCTACAGAAGAGAAGCTGCTTTGAGTTCACAGGACCTGTACCTCAGGCCCTGTCTTACTCCTGCAAGTTTGTATTCGCAGCACAGTTAGCTGTCAGCTCTAGTCTCCTGCTTGCTCTTGTTGAGTGTGAAAATTGGAGTTAGGGAAAATAGCCAACCCAAGGATTTAGCAAAACACCAAACTCATTGAGGCCAAATGAGCAAATAGACAGATAAGAAGGCTACCAGACACACAAGCTCACAGATGCACAAACAATCTGAAACATATAGACATACAGACAACAACAAAAAAATACAATAAAAATAATGATAATCATAAATTAATTGAAAAAAATAAGTTAAAAAATAAACAAAGAAAATTAACAAAGAAAACCTCTAAAAAACTTATGTAGGCACACTCGGAAACCATAAGTACCAAAGAAGTGGAAGAGAGACGGGAAAAAGGAGGGGAAAAAATGGTGTACATAAAAAAACTTAAATAAGAAGAAAGAAAAAATTAAAAATAGAAACAATAAAAATAAAAATATATATATTTATATAAAATAATAATGGTAATGATATAATAAACAATAGCTCCTCCAAGAAAGTGATGAGGAAAAGAAAAAAAAGGGATAAAAAGCACCAACCACAAAAATATTATTCTTGTATATATGTAGAAATATACATCTATATGTATCATGTAGGGATCAACTTTTGTAGGAATATATTTATAATGCAATATATTTTCTGGACACCAGGTGGCGGTGTGAGTGGTTCCCAGACTTATACCTGGTTCACAGTTTACACTGTTACCGTGGTAACCACCCTACTTGGCCCATCGCCATTTTGGAGTTTCTGTAAAAAATTATTAGCTAATTATTGTCCAATCTCAGCTGCTCTGTTCCAGATAGCACTCCTATCTGACCTCCCTACTTGGTGCAGGAGTCCATGCTTTGCAAATCTTTCCACTCTTCTCCCACATTCTCTTGTAAGCTGGCAACTGCAATCCGCTGTGGGGGAGGGTGCTGGCTGCCGCCACTCCCACGGCTGCAGCACACTGAGACCTTATCCTGAGACCCATGGCTCAGAGTCTCACTTTTGAATCTGGACTTTTGAGTCCAGCCACCTGCCAGTTCACCACACAGCCTGAACTGCCAGCCCACACCAATATTCCCCACCAGGAATGGTCCAGTCTATTTAATCACTCCTGTTGTTCTGGGGGAAGGTGTCCACCACTTTGGACAATTCAAAATGTCTGTTTCCCGGGCGGGATCCCTTCCCTTCAATTTTCCATCACGTTTCCTAGTCCCTTGTAGCTCTGAGTGGGACCTCTTTCAGGTCATTAAACTTGGCTCAGGAATAAATTTTCATCAATTGGGTTTTGTCAGGAATTGCAAGCTGCTGTCCTCTGTGAGGGAGGGGCCTGCGGGCCAGGTCGGCCAAGCAGGGAAAATCTCTACAATAGAGTCCGTGGTTTTAAATTACACCTCATATACAGCAATCTGCCAATTCCCTGCTCATCTCCAGCTATCCGTCCACACCAACAATCCACGTGGGGAAAAGATCCAGAACCCCCTTCCTCTCACCTGATTACCTGGGAGAGGTGGGATACACGTCTGTCCTGTCCACCATCATACTCCACCTCTATAATTTGTATCTCTTATTGTTGATTCGTTCCCTTTACAAGGATCATTTTTGTCTTCCTTTACTTTTGTTGCTTTGAAATCTGTTATCTCATATGAGAATGGCTACAGTAACTTCCTTTTGGTTTGCATTTGCATGGAATGTTGCTTTCCATCCCTTCACCTTGACTCTGATTGAGTTCTTGTGGATTACATGTGTTTCCTGGAGACAGAGGATACTTGGCTGATGTTGTTTTCAACCATTCATGCAGCCTATATCTCTTGAGAGGAGAGTTCAACCAATTACATTTACTGAAAAAAAATTAATAAATGGGGTAGATTTCCACTCATTGTTTTGAGTAGAACTTTACTGCTTTATTTTACTTCTTGAAGCCTTGTGGTATGTGGACTCTGAACTTTAACGTTTGGATGATTTTATACTGGTGGGTGTCTAATATGCTGATTGGTATATAATGCAGATATGAGTATTTGTTGCTGGGCAGATCTGTTCTTATCAAATTCCTCCGTGTTTGCTTGTCTGAGAAAGTCTTTTTTTCTCTTTCATATAAAAAACTTAGTTATACAAGATACAAAATACTAGGTTTATATTATTCTATTTGAGAAGACTGAGGATGGGGCCCAAGTTCATTCTGACTTGTAAGATCTCAGTTGAGAAGTCTGCAGTTAGTCTGATGGGTTTTCCTTTGTAAATTACCTGAGGCTTTTGCCTTATGGTTTGTAGGAGTTCCTCTTTTGTGTTAACTGTGGCCAGTCTGATGACCACATGTCATGGTGATTTCCTCTTGGTAATGAATTTCCTATAAGTTTATTGAGTACCTGAATCACCAGATTTCCAGAAAGGCCTAGGACAATTTCCCCAAGTATTCCCTCAAATAGGTTTTCCAGCCCTTGTGTATTTTCTTCCATACCCACAGAGACACCTATGACTTTTAGTTTAGGCCTCTTTACACAATCCCATATTTCTTATAGGCTTTGTTCATTCCCCTTATTTCTCTGTTCTTTCTCTTTGACTGACTTCAAAGGTGTTGTCTTCCAGATCTGATAGTCTTTCTTCTGTTTTAAGGCTTTTCACTGTGTTCTGTTTTTCCTTAAATGATTTTTTTATCTTCAGAAGCTCGACTTGATTCTTTTTAATAATTTAATTTCTTTATTGAATTTCTCATCCATTTCCTGCATTATTTTTGTGGTTTCTTTGTTTTCATTTGTACTTTTTCTTCTATTTCATTGAGCTTTCTTTCAATCATCATTCAATATTCTGTTTCTGTCATTTCTATATTTTAATTTTGGTTAGTTTCCATTAGTACAGAGTTATTGTTTTCTTTGATGGTGTCCTTTCACTCTGATTTTTCATTTTTCTTTTTCTTAATTCTTTTCAAATTTTCAGGTTAATATGAGGGTACAAATGATTATATTACATTGTTTGCTTTGTTAGGAAAAGTTCAAGTTGCAGTTGAGCCTTTCACCCAGGGGATTGTGCTGTATATCCTTCTATTGTGCCCATTAGCTAAGAGCTTAACAATCCCCCACCCTCTTCCCCCTCTCCTCTCCTCTCCTCTCCTTTCCCTCCTGTCTCTCTCATTTGAATTTAATTATGTCTTTTTTTTTTTTTCTCATGTGGGCATGTATCTGTTTATCTATTGGTCACATATTAGCATTAAGTATATTGGATACTTGCTTTTCCACTTTTGTGATACTTTACTAAGAAGGATGTTCTTCAACTCTATTTAGGTAAATACAAAAGTTTTACCTGAATACCTAAATACAAAAGTTTCCATCTTTCTTTATGGCTGAATTCATGTTTTCAGAGTTCTTTTGCTAATTCCTTCTGCTCTGTAGTGGCTGTTGCTTCTTATTTTTGAATTTTCTTTTGTTTAGATAATGGCCTTACCAGTTTAATCAGTGGGATAATAGATGGTGCTTGTAGGTGAGACTCACCCACACCCTCTATTATTGAATCAATAAATGCTGTGAATGGCATGCAAATTGACCTTTCTGTCAGTAGGTGGCAGTTGCTGGAAAAAATAAGCTACAATGTTGTTTGGGCATTCTGTGACTGGCTCTAGTCTCCAGCAGAAGCACTGGTTGTCCCAGGTGGTTGGTGAGGCCCTTGAACTACAGGTGAGTCCTTGTTCTCTGCCATAGCTGATGTGGGTGGGGGAATGCCATTGAGCGGGGCTGCATTGGGAGAGCTTGCACTCAGGCTTCAAGTAGGCAGAGCTCCCTCCATGATTGTGATGCAGGCTGGGCAGATCCCTGCCCAGGGACTGGCCTGAGCTGAGGGCATGGCCCTCCCATAGGGGTAGGGTTGTCCTGAAAGCATATTTCAGCTAGAACTCACACTGCACTCTCCCTCTGATCTGCCTATGCAAGCAGACTAATTCATAAATTTCCCCTCCATGCCCTTGAGCAATGTGATCAATACCTGGGGTATGGGATCTGGCTTATGGGCTTGTTGTCAGGTCCCTGAAGATCAATGCCTCACAATGCCAGTGGGAATCACAGTGGTCCTGAGTTGCCCATAGGTTTCACAAGCAGGTTTCATGTCCGTCTACCTTAGGGCATGCCCTGCTCTGATGGAATTTCTGGGCAAGCAGCATCAGGGAGGGCTAGTGAGCAGGGAGCTTACAGTCACAGCACCTCTCTGTCCACTGCACTACTCAAGGAAAGGGCACTGCCTCACTCTCTATAGAAGCCTTGGTGTGGTGGCTCAATTGTCTCTCTTGGCAACCATGGGTGGGGAAAGGAAAGAGGATAAAAGGAGTCTGGATGGTCATATCTATCCCTCTCTGCAGGAGGCTGCCTGCTCAGAATGTCCAGGTACTAGAGTCACACATCATCTGGGACCCACTGAGCTACTGTGTCTCCTGCAGCCTGGGCCAGAATTGGGAAATGTCTGTGTGGGAATGAGCAAGACAAAACCTGAGGAGTTGATGCCCCTAAGGGGAGACAAAAGTGTACAGTGGGTAGTGAAGCAATGTGGTGCTGGCCATTTCAGCTCAAGTCAGTGGAGATGAGCAGTGCCCTGGGGGACTGACAGCCTAGTACTCTATCCATAGGAAGTTCCAGCTCACTGGCTGCAGTACTCTTTGGGTTTATGTAGGCAGAAAATCTTTCTAGCAGCTCAGAAACCTGCTGACCATCAGAGATTTGAGAGAAGGAGAAACGAACTGCTCCTCCTTCCTTTCTTACTAGGCTCCCAGCCTCTCCAGAGTTGATCTCTGCTGATATCTGGCTCCTTCATGTTCTGCTCCACAACTTCTTCCCACAGGGTCTCCTGATGGTTCTGGAGAACCTTCCCTCAGACCAGCACCTGATCTATGTTTGCCTGTTTTTTTCTCTTTCATCTAAAACTCTTTCTTATTGAGATGCTCTGGCAGTGGATGTTGCAGGTCATCCATCTTGCCCAGCTAGAATGTCCACTTATTTGTTCATCAAACACACTTTGTGCTCAAGATACACCATATATTATATTGTGTACTAGAAATAAAATAATAAATGATACATAATCTAATCATTGTTGGCAGAGATTTTTACCTTTATAGAAAAGACAAGAAACTTAAGTTTTCCTAAGTCAAAAGTTGTCAGGCTTAGAGACACATTAGAATCACCTGGGGAGCTCTTACTTTTTTTTTCTGTGTAGATTCCCAGTAATGGATTGATGCTTTGGCCCCACCTGCAAAGATTCTCATTTAATTAAAAAGTGAATTAGGTGATTCTAACATGCAGCCACAATCTGAAGAATGTGACGTAGCAGTAAAAAGAGCCAGACTGGAGGCTGGTCAATGTTCACAGAAACAGAGGGCTAGCAGGCACAAACCATGAGTCTCTGTACTTAAAACAGTGGACATGGGCATTTGAAAAGACAGGCCATTTTAGTAGAAGACAAAATAGACAAAATAGATCAGGAAATAGATTGAAGCATCTAGGAAAATTCATAGTTGATAATGATGAGCTTTTTAATTAGTGTGTTTGGGACAAGTGGTAGCTTTTTGAGAGAAGAAGAAGTTAGAGCTATGCTTACACTGTAGATTAAATCTCAAATTGATCAGAGATCTAAATGCTAAAAAAAAGAAAAAAATTATACAAGTACCAGAATAACACACAGGTGCATTTTTTTTTTTATTTCTTGAAACTGTAGACAAATCTTCCTCCTAAGTCTGACTTACAATTGTAATCCTACAAAGAAAATGTAATAAATTATTTTAATAAAGTTCCATATGTATGCCTTTAAAAATGTGTACCCTAGTTTTCCTTAAAATATAATTATTTTCAATGTGAGTCATATTACAGAATTCTTTTTCTCCTAGTCTTTTTTCTTTTTTTCTACAAATTTCAAATACCATACTTGACTTATATGAGATGTTCTCTATTTTTAGAAATAAGTTAAAAAATCAAACACTTAATATAATTGTAGGTAAATAATAAAGGAAAATCATTACATAACTGAAACATTTTACTTTTGCAAAGAATCATACTGTTCCTTGATAATACCAAGATACACCAATTCAAATGAATACAATCCCTAGGGAAGGTGTGATTATGAAAAGGCTTTTATTCTTTTCTTCAATCTTCAAATTTATAGTTAATATACTGTTTAGAATTAGAGTTCTAACAAATATCTCACACATACTGCTGAATGAAAAACACAATCTAAAATATGTATCCCTAAGAAAACTGTTTATATATTTTTTCTTTCTTTTTTTTTATTGTTGGGTATTCATTGAGTTTACAAAGAACCAGGTTACACTGATTACATTTGTTCGGTAAAGACCCTCTTATAATTGTGTCTCATCCCCAAAAGGTGTGACCCCTCATCCCCCTTCCTCCTTCCCTCTCTCTGCTCTCCCCTTCCCCCAACTCCTACCATGTACTAGGTCATTAATTGTCCTCATATCAGAATTGAGTACATAGGATTCTTGATTCTCCATTCTTGTGATGATTAACTAAGAATAAGGTATTCCACTTTCATACAGGTTAATACAAAAGATGTAAAGTCTCCATCTTTTTTAATGGCAGAATAGTTTTCCATGGTATACATATACCACATCTTGTTAACCCATTCCTGGGTTAGTGGGGCATTTAGGCTATTTCCAAATTTTAAAATTGTAATTGAGCTGCAGTAAACAGTCTAGTGCAAGTGTCTTTATGGCAAAAGGATTTTTTTTTTTTCCTGTGTGGATTCCCAGTAATGGACTGCAGGATCAAATGGGAGGTCTATGTGAGTTCGTTCAGGGTTCTCCATACTTCCTTCCAAAAAGGTTGTATTAGTTTGCAGTCCTACCAGCAGTGTAAAAGTGTTCCCTTCTCTTCATTTCCACACCAGCATCTGCAGTTTTGAGATTTTGTGATGTGGGCCATTCTTGCTGGGGTTAGAGGATATCTCAGGGTAGTTTTGATTTGCATTTCTCTAATAATTAGAGATGATGAACATTTTTCATGTGTTTGCTAGCCATTCATCTGTCTTCTTCAGAGAACGTTTTATTCATCTCTCTTGCCCATTGAGTCTTTCAGGCAAACTTCAAGACCAGTAGAACTTGGATTCTCTGAGGCACCTTAGAAATTTAGGAAACCCTGAAAATGTTTGAAAACTCTTCTAATTTCTTTGCAGTCTTTATCTCCTCATGCTCATAATAATATGGGATTGTTGGGTGTTTTCATGTTGAGTTCTCTGTAGATCCTAGTTATCAAGCATTTGTCTGATTGAAAATATGCAAATATCCTTTCCCACTATGTAGGCTATCTATTTGCTTTCATTGTTTTCTCGTTACAGAAGCTTTTCAGTTTAATTAAGTCCTGTTTGTTTATTTTTGTTGTTGCAATTGCCAAGGAAGTCTTCTTCATAAAGTCTTTCCCAGGCTGATATCTTCAAGTGTTTTTCCCATGCTTTCTTTGAGGATTTTTATCAGTTCATACCTTAAGTTGAGGTCTTTTACATTTTTAAATGATAGAAAAAAGGCATGTTCCCTAGCAGAGATAATAAAATATCTTGAAAGTGTGATGATAATTCTTCTATGTTGGAGCAATAATTTGGAGTTTTAGGTTGTCTTCAAAATACTCTTAGTTCTTGCGTGTAGGCAAAGTTTGAGTGCTGCTGAAGTGAATGTAGTATTTCTTAGAAAAACAAATTTTTAATTTAAAAATTTCCTTTTCCTATTGTAACCACCAGTGTGATTTCAAGATATGATGCTATCATATTGTTGGTTAAACATTTAGAATTGAGTTTAAGAATGTGGTCGTACAACCAAAACTCCAAATTGCTGCTAGGAGAATTGAATAGTATTGTGGCATTAGGATTCTACCAATGATTGTTCTCCTTTCCCAGAATATGACAGAATTAGGAGAAGCCATTCAAACCAAAAGGGGTTTAAACAGAAGAAAAGAATTGTTTTAGATCAGTTATATCAAAATGAACCAAGAGAACATAACCATTGCAGTTACATCTTTAAGTTAAGGGAAAGCTAATCTTTATGACCTAAAGTTTTGTTTCTTACAAAGCAATTTCTTCTGATAGAGGAAAAACATGTCATTCAACAGACCATGTTGAAGGCTGATTATGTTTCTAGTGTTCATTGATAGTGAGATTGGCTATTTCTGACAGTACATTTTGCCCTAACTTAGAAACAAGAGTATGGAAATTTTCTGCTAGAGGAACTTACAAGTCCAGATGGATTATAAAAGGAAATAGGAAATTCTTGCTCCTAGGAAATCACTGCACCTGCTCTCTAAAATCCAATAGAGGATGAAGCATCTGTCTGTGGATTGGAACTGCGAAGGAGTGAAGACAGGTGGAACTGGGTGTTGCTGCATTGTGAAGCCAAAATTTCAGCACCCTGCCTCTTATACCCTAAGATGACAATCTTCAGTGGGTTCAAAAGTTTTACTTCATTTATTTGCCAATGAACTTTGTAAAGCCACCTTGAGTCTTTCAGGCAAACTTCAAGACCAGTAGAACTTGGATTCTCTGAGGCAACTTAGAAATTTAGGAAACACTGAAAATGTTTGAAAACTCTTTTAATTTCTTTGCAGTCTTTATCTCCTCATGCTCATAAATCAAGATAATCTTCCCAAATTAGAAATTTCTTACTGTGTGTTCAGAATCAATTTCAAGTAAGCTTAAACAGCTTTTAAATATAAAACTTCAACCCAACACACTTCGCATCTGTTTTGACTACAGGAAGACCATTTAGGAGGAAGGAGGAAGTTGGAGGTTACAGGGCCCGGCCCCTCCTTTCCCACAATAAGAATCCAGGGCCAATCAGCAGAATTAGCCATGGTTCTAAAGCTCAGGACAACAGACAGGTGGGGTCACTATGAAGAACCCAAGTCTTTTGTGGGCAATGACAAATATAAAAAAAAAAAAAAAAAAAGGAAGGAAAGGGGGAGAGGAAGCAGAAGGTTTGCACAGATCTCTCAGGATGGTCAGCGCAAAAGGTCCTCTTTGTATCATTTCATCCTTAGTGTGGGAGGTCTCCAGGGCCTAGCATTGTATGTAGACAACATATCACCTACAAAATTGGTAAATGATGGGAATAAATTTTACTATAACAGAAACTAAGATATCTCCATTTGCTCCTTGTATTCTCTGGTTAGTTCTTTTCATTAAAAATGAGCTCAAAAGCCTGGGTAATTTTACATAAAGTTCAAAATTTTTTTATAACAAATTTATATGTAAGTATAAAAATAATCATGCCTTGACTGTCCAGGTCAGATGTCAAGAAACTTAAATTTGCATTTAAGAAGTTTTGCATTCTTCTTGGCATCCACTGGGCTGAACCCAGAACGATTCAAAGACCGACATCCTGGTTAACACAGCATAGCCTTCCTGGCATTTTCTTAGTTATTGTGTTAAGACATTTATATTCTACATTT